>JACDOX010000093.1:949609-963471 GCA_014549065.1 Cardinalis cardinalis
GGAATCTTTGTGGTCTGTGAAAGTGAAGGGTGGTTTTTAGTTGTAGTATATGGCAGCTGCTGTCTTTTCCAGCAAGGAGAACATTAGGAATTGTAGGGTTTGCCTGATAGGGTGAGACTTGATAGAGGGGCACTGACCAAAAGGTTCCTGGTCCCACATGAGCTGCTGTAGGTGCTGAGGACTGGGGAGAGCTGGAGCCTGTGGGGAGGACAGGGCACAGCTCTCCTACATAAAAGATCCTTGTTTAACAGAAGTGTCACAAATACAGTTGGGACACTGCTGGGTCCATTGTCTGTTTCTATGGGAAGCCTAATAATTATTTCTCAATCTCATCTCTTTTATTAAGGATAAATCTGATTTCATGCTTCACATTTGTATAATGGTGTACAATAATGCTTTGGCTCTGGGCAAGAAATCAGTTACTTTCCAAAGTAAACTCAAAAGCTTTCTGAACTGCTTGTGCCCATTTGAGGCTGAAACACTGTTTTGTTCTTCTGCAGGAAGATATTAAGTCCCTTATTGCACATATAGTTGAAAACTTCTATAATGCACTTGAATCTATTGAGTATGTTCAGACCTTCAAGGGACTGAAGACAAAATATGAGCAGGAAAAGGACCGACAAAGCCAGAAGCTGAACAGGTAGGCCCCAGTTTCTGTGCCCTGAGCCTGGCAGGGGCTGCTGCTCTGCTCTGCTCCTTGCTTTTCTCTTTCCCAAAGGGCAGCAGGATCAGGAGGCTGGGGCTGGGGTTGGGTTTCATTCTTGGTGAAAACTTCTCAGACTAGAGGRAAGTCCCATCTGCCTTTCCTTGTGGCCAAGTGTAGCAGAGCTGATGTTGGCCAGTGGACTAAATGTTATGTTCAGAAAACTCTATAGAGTATTGGAATAATGAACACTAAAGAGTTCCTAGAGAAGAGAGAGAACTCTCTAAGAGAAGAGCAAAATGTTGCTCTGTCACTCTGATTTGGGATTCAGTCAGGCTCATCATCAGCTGGGGTGTTGGTGAGTCTTGGGGTGAGGGCAGAACCAGAGCTGGAGCTGCATTGCCTTCTCCAGTGCACTGAATTCCCTCTAAAGCTCTGGAGGCATTTCTGATCCCGAGCCTGAAGCAGCAGCCAAGCTGGAATCCCTGTGTGTCTCTTACAGTGTCCCATCCATATTGCGTAGCAATAGATTCCGCAGGGATGCCAGAGCCTTGGAGGAGGATGAAGAAATGTGGTTCAATGAAGATGAAGAGGAAGAAGGCGAAGCTGTTGTACCTCCAGTTGAGAAGTCAAAACAGGAGGATGATTTTCCAGATAGCTATGAGAAATTTATGGAAACTAAAAAAGGTATTTACTCTGTTTGAGCTTGTTGGCACTGGAAGTGCTCCRTGGCAGTATCACCCAAACTAACCCGTGGTTGTGCTCTGTACCTCGAGCAGCAGCACAGGGTGTTCCATGTAATTGAGTCTTGACATCCAAATGTGTCTTCACAAGCCAGTTTAGGATTAAAATAAGGAGTTTAAATGGTATCCAAAAGCAGGACTTTGAATGTGCCTGTGTGCTCCACGTGAGCCACATCCCCGTGCCCTCAGCATCCAGGCCCTGCTCAGTTTGCTGCTGGTGGGCTCAGGATGGGCTTGGTTGGGGAACTGAGAATTGCAGCAGAATTGGAACCAAAATACCTGCTGGCTCTCCTGCGATTGCACTGTGATGTGGATTGTACTCCTTGGTGTGCAGCTGATACCTAAGTGTGACAATGTTTGTCCCTCAGCTAAGGAGAGTGAAGACAAAGAGAATCTTCCAAAAAGGACTTCAGCTGGGGGATTCAAATTCACTTTTTCCCACTCAGCCAGCGCAGCCAACGGCGCGAACGGTGCAAACAGCAAATCCGTGGCAGCTCAGACATCACCAGCCAGCTCCAACGGCTCCTCTTCCAAGAGCACGGCCCTGAGCCCGGCAGTGCCAGCCCCCAAGGTGGGAGAACTCGTGTGGGCTGTCCCAGGGGAACAGCAGCAACTCCTGGGGGGATAAATTCACCCTGAGCCCTGCAGTGAATCCCTCAGTGCTCCAGGGAGGTCTCAGTGGGGCTGGACTCTGTTGGTGCAGTCTCATCCCACATTCTCCGCATCATTTCACTGTTTCCAGTTTTTGTTCCTGCTCACTTGCTGCTCTGTGTATCTGATGTACAAAGGAAATTGGGGTTTTTGGGAGCTGTTAGTGCCTCTGTTAGTGGCTGGGGAATTGCCCAGTGGTTTTGAGGAGACAAACCCTGTGTGGTGCCTGACTGAGCTGGCATTATTGGAATCCTCAGCCATGGAGCTCCTGAGCACTGCAGGGCAGTGTAGCAGGCAGTGACTGCCCACCCTAAGGCTGAGCACAAAGGGATGTCAGCCCTGCRTGTGTCTGTCCCACTGAGCTGGAAGTGATTTTTAAACAATTCCCAGTCCAGACCCAGAGCAGTGAGGAAGCCYCAGTACATTTTGCAGTTTGAGGTTCAAACCCATTTTCAGACAAATGGGACTTGGAATGCCAAAGGCTGGTGTGCCCTGGATGGGTTGGCTGGAGGTTTTGTTCAAAATTTGCACCTTTCTAGGTATTTCTTCAATATAAAAACTTCCTTTTTCCTTTTTCTAATTGGCAGGGAAGTCTAGTTGGGCTAGTGGATTATCCTGATGATGAAGATGAAGATGAAGAGGAGGAGACATCTCCAAGGAAAAGACCTCGTCTGGGTTCATAAAAGAAACCAAAACTTTGGAATAAGGACTTCTATTATGGGGTTTCAAATGCTGCAACTGTTTTAAGAGCTAAGAAGAATCTGAATCAGAAAGCTTTCTCCCATGAGTATATAAGATAATACAAGGAGTAGCAAAAGAAACTCGGTGTATCAGCTAGAAAGGGTTAGTTCTGTAAACACAAATCTTCCAAGGAACTTAATGTCTTTCTAGAAAGTAAGGAGTCTGCCATTCAGGCTGTCAAAAAAAAAGAAAAATTAAAAAAAAAAGTGGGTTAGTATTCTCAGAACCTGGATGATGGCTTCTCAGCAAGGAAAGTCTCAGGTGTCGGGAGGGAAAGGGGGAGGGAAAGGTATGGTAACACTTTTTTAAAAATATTGCAGGGTTTCCCCATTGTTTAACAGAACTAGGAAAAAAAGTTCAAGCTTAAATTTTGAACCCAGTAATCTTAATTTTGTAATGGTGCTGTCAGTTGTGTTCTTTTAGCAATGCCTCTTTTAAAAAAAAATTAAGGGAAAACTAACTCTGTTTGCATAAGAACAATCCATATTTTGGGACCATTTATTACCAACTAAACTGCATTTCTCATGATTGGAGGGAGGGACGCTGCAGTTATAGTGCATGTTGAGTTGTTTAAAACAGTTAAAATAAGTTTTAATTTGTATTTTCCAAGAGGAGAGAATGGAAGCTGGATTCAAAATTGAAAGTTTTGCTTGTTTTGTCAGTGAGACGTCCAGAAATATCTATGGCAAGGAGCAGAGGCTTCCCAAGGGTCTGCAGGAGCTGCTTGTGTCATGGTGGGGCTGCACCCAGCACATCCCTCAGCTCTTGGCTTCAGCTTGGGCAGAGCCTGAATTCCAGCGTGCTCCACGTGTCCCAAGGGCTGCCTCCTCTTGGAGCAGCTCTTTCCCTGTTTGGGAGCTGCATGCTTGAGGTGGGAATAAGAAACACTCACAGGTTTTTCATAGTGATGGACTGAGCAGCATTTTAACACCAAAGGCAGTTTGGACCAAGACRGGATTATTGCCAGGAGAACACCTTGAGGGCTTGGAGATGGAATCCACAAGCAGCACCTGAACCTGGGGTGCTACAAAAGCTGCTTTTTTAAAAACACAAAAGCACATTCCACATAGGTGAGTGAACTGTGACAGGAATAGGGGAGTTCATGGCAAGGTGACAGAGGCAAACAGTCCAGGTTTTATTTTCAAGAGCAGCACATGAACTGTAAATATTTTAATGTTAGTTTGCCCATATGTGATCTGAGATCATGACTGAGTGAGAGGAGATTTCCCAGCGACTGTGTCAGAGATGTTCAAGATGGAACCAGCTGCAATCCACCACATAGATCACTCTTGTAATACGTGTTATGGGTCCATTTCTCCTGGAATAGTTTAAACTGAAGCAGTTTCTCTGTTTTGGAGATTTTTGTAGTTAGTTTTAATTTTAGCTCTTGTTTGGAAAAGATGGGCTGTCTGTGTAGATATGAAGTATAGTTTTTTCCATAAAACAGAAGTTTATTTTGTATTAAAGATACCACTGTACTTGTTTTACACCATTTGTATACATGTGGTGATATTAATGCTGAACTGTAAAATTCAGGAATTAAAATGTGACCCTGTAATTCCATAATTATTGCTTTTGTTTGGTTTGTTACACATGGTAAGTGAACTCAGACTTCTCAATGTGGCTGTTGTAGGATATTGTTTAAGGTTTCAGAAGTAGCTCCATACCAGTGGATGGAATCCCAGAGAGAATGGGTGAGCTCTTCCCAAGGTGTGAGCAAGACACAGGTGCTCTGATGGACCTGRGGGCAGTGGTGTTGTCCCCAGAGAGCTCCAAGCCACCCAGCACAGGACTCTGAGGGACCAGCCATCAGCTCCAGAGCCAAGGAAGTGTTTGCTGGTAGAGAAGCTGCAGCACCATCCTCGTGTGCTCACTCTGGAGCTGCTTTGCTTCCCAGTGGGTTCTGTCTCCATCAGTAAAGAAGATTGCCAGGCCATGAGAGCAGCAGGTACCTGGGATGTGCCTTCACTCACCTGAGGAGCAGAAGAGGCATCACCTGCAGTGTGGACCCCTGTTCCTGACTCTCTTCAGAGCCTCCCAAGCCGAGTTCTCCCCAGGACTCCCAGGGAGCTCTGTCGGTCCTTGCTCTGCTCCTGACGGCGCCAACGCTGCTGCAGTACAGCAGGAGCTTTAACAACACTCAAACAGGAGCTGGCTTCACAGCAAAACCAACAATGGCATGAATTTTTACAGTTCCTAGGAAAGGACTGGCTGAAGTGGCAGTAGCTATCCTGTTAAACACCAGCSTGCACTCCCAGGAGAAGGTGAGAGCCAGCTCTCCCTGGCTTCTCCCTGGGGCTGTCACCCCTTGGTGCTGGTTCCCAGCCTGCCCTCATGGGCAGCCACGTTTGTTCTCCTCTCTGGGCCCTTCCACTGCCACTTYTGGGGAAAGAACAGAACATCTGCCAACGTGTACCAGTTATAAATGCTATTTTAATAAAAACTCCATGAAACTAGCAGGGGTGGGTTTGTCTCTGTGCTGTGAGTAGCTGTAGCCTGTCATGGCCAAGGGTGACCTCCCAATGAKGCCATGCTAATGGCAAAGGGTGACCTCTCCTGGCTTCTTTTTGAGTCTGTGAAAGCCAAACCAGTAAAGGACTTACTTTAAAAGAATTCTGCTTCTCTGGCAGTGAATTGCTGGGAACAGTCTGAGCTTTGCACTAAAGCAACTACTTTTATTTAAAGCTGCATTTATTGCAAACTGGGACCTGGGAAACTGCCCCAAAAGCCTGTAAACCTCTGTAACCTGGAGTTAATTTGTGAATGTCTTGACTCCCAAGGTACATTGGCTTTCTCACAAATGAGGTGGTCAAGGGTGCACTTCCTTGTGAAACCAGATTTATTTCACTGCACAGCTGAGAAAGAGCCATTTGTTTATACTGGGCTAATGCAAGGAACCATGTTCTGCACTGCTGCCATGACAAAGTTCCAATGTTGAGCTCGGAGCTGTTGCCACAGGAATTCCTTTCCCAGCTCTCCAGTGGTGCCTCTGCTCTCAGGGCTCAGGGCTGGAGCAGGGCTGTGCTCTGCAGTGCTGGCACAGCCTTGGACAGTCAGGGAGTTTCCAGCACTCTGGAAAGTGTTCATGGTGTGGTTCAGTGGCATTTGCAATAGGGAGTTACCAGGTACTGAGCTGCTTGTCTGAGAGTTCTATARATCCCAGTGCAAGATTGGAAATCCCTTCACTTACTGATAATTTACTCTAAAACATCCTTGTGGTCTTGGGGTCAGCAATGAGCCTCTTAAAACTACCGCTTATTAATGACTTCTTCTTTTAGCTTTTCTGCAAGCATCTTCCTCTTCTGGAGCAGCCTCTGCTTCTCTTCTGATATTTCCTAAAAACAGTGAAAACAACACTGCAATGAGAACCAGCAGCCCCACCATGGAGCAGAGGGGTGCATGGGGCTCCTCCACCACCCTGCCCTCTCCCACTGCCCTGGTCTGTGTTTTGGAGGCCCCAAGTTCAGCTCCTGCTCAGCAATTGTCCTCAAGGCTCCCCAGACACCTTCTGAGCATAGTAAAATGCACAGCAACTCTGAAAAATATTTGAGGCAACAGAAAGACTTTGGACTTTAGTTCACACCCTTAGGTACTTGCTCTATAAAGGAGAGTAGTGATTTTGGGTTAGAAACAGAACAGTTACTACATTGTTTTGTAATGTCAGGGGTTTAAGGTCTTCTAGTATTTTCCTCTTTTTTCAGAGAGTTTTCAAATATTTGCAAAAGAGAAAGAAAATCCCTGAGATTTGAGGAGCCCAAACAGTAGGTCAGGGACTAGGAGCAAACTGGCATTTTATCCATTCATAAACTGAAGTTAATCAGGAGGGTTTGATGATGCTGAAGCCAACCAATGCCAACTCCATCACTGAAACTTCTGCAAAACCAGTAAGTTGGAAATATTTCCCCCCTTGTTCTTTGTTCTTTCTAACCCATTCCCACTCTTCAGCAGCAGCATGGGCACCTGCAGTGAAAGCCTGTGGGTTCATTTGAAAGTGCTTCACCTCTTTGGGAGGGGATTCCTCCTCTTTCTGATCACTGTTGGGTGCTGGTGCATTATTTTTTGAGTCTTTCTTCGTAGCCAGCAGCAGGTCTCGTTTTTTCTTTAGGTAATCCTCACGTTGCTTCAGCTGCTGCTTTTCAGTTTCTGATAAATCCTGGGAGGAAAATTTTTAAATTTTGAAATTAATTATTTTGTATCAGTGTCTTGTGCAAGAAGAGCAGATTTACATCCTATTTGCTTCCAAAATTACCAGGTGAAAACCCAAGTCGAGGCTTCAAATCAGAGCTGTCTCCTAAGAAATTACCAAAGGACTGAATGCTGAATTCTACTCTGAAACCACAAATCATGAGCTGAATTTGTGCTAAYTAAACTGTGAATAACATGAAAAAGTGTTTACATATTTGATTTTWAAAAACCCCAAAATAAYCCAAATCTATTTGATTACAGTAACAGAATTTCTGTATTTGAATATAGTACTATTTTAAATATATATTCTACATTTAATCCTCTCTTTTTGCATTCTAGTTCTATGTTTGGCTTTTTTTTAAATTTGTTTTTAACTTACAGGTCCTTTCACCCCAGCTTTTTGCACTGTGTTCTCTGAACCTTTCCCAGCAGACCTTTTCTTAGTGTCTTCTTTCCCCTTGGTACAAGAGGTTTGGGGTAAGTTTTCAGTTCCTTTTTGTACTGGGCAAACTGGTTTGGGGTCTTCTTTTGAAGATTTATGAGATCCCTCTAAGTAATTTTACATAGAAAACAGTTAGAAAGAATAGAAATACATGAGATAAAAATAATCAGTCAGAACAGAACATCATGGAATAGTAAAACATCCCATGCTGGAAGGCATTCCTGTAGGGAAAATACACTTTACTCACAGCCTTGTCYAGCCAAGTTCTTAAAAACTTGATACAAGTGGACTCTTGAATCATTTAAAACCAGCATCATGTTGCCCACTCAGCACTGTACTCCCCCTAAAGTTACCTAATGGGCATTTTGGACTTTCTTCAGAATCCTCAGCTCCCTCAGTGGATTCCTTAACTTTTACAGCTTCTCTTGAATCTCCTGGAAATTGGTGGGTAACATCTGGAGCTTGGAGTTTAGCACGTGCCTTGAATTAGAAAACAAACCAACCCAAGRGTTACATTTCCTGGCACTGCACCCCAGGTACTGAACTGTCCACACAAAGGAATCTCCCACGAGAAGTTCCAATTAAAACTGCATTGTTTACAGACAATCCAGCCCTTCCCTCAGAATTTCTGCCTAGAAATTGTCTGTGCTGTTGATCAACCACAGCATTCAYGTCAGAACCTCACACCATTCATTAAGAYAYGAAATTATTTTGTGTTGAAACATTCTTTTAACAAAAACCATATCACTGAACACTATCACCTTCTCTGGCCAGGTGAACTTGTCTGGGGGCTCTGCAATCTGGCTTGTTTATCAAGAATATTGCTATTCTTGGTGGTCTACAGAGATTTGGATAACACCTGCCTGTTTTCCCAGCCAAGGGGGAGTTTATTGCCAGGATTCCACAATTTGGACAGTCCCCATTTCCATTCAGTTTCCTTTCTCTGTGGTTTACTCTGATGGACACCAAGGGATGGTCTCTTAGAGAGGATTTCTGGGTGCTGCTGATTAGTTCTCTCTTGTGAACATTTAATGAATAACTACACTGTCTATCAAGTGATCCTGAAGGGAATTCCTGTGGGATTATGAGTGCTGCCATCTGCAAGCAGCTTACACTTTGAAGGCTCTTTGATCCTGACAATATCAGCAATTCAGCTGCTCCCTGGATCTGCAAGGATTTCAGGGTTCAGGTGCTGAGCAGGGAATGTGCTGCTTGTGGGATATTCCATTGATGGAAGGGATCTGGGCACAGCCAGGGCAGAATATCAGGGCATTCCTTCACCATCCCCATAACTCACACACAAAGGTAAGACACTCACGTCTTCAGTCCTCTTTCTCTCTTGCTCTATTTCATACTCTTCCTTAGATTTTCTGTAACAATAAATATGAGTAAACATGCAAAACTCATTCAGTGGTAGTGATTTTCAGGGAAATTTAAATATTTGAGGACTATCAAAGCAATTACAAGGTAATGTGAATTTGTCAGTATCCAAAATATTTCCATGACTTAAGTCTTAATAGAAATAAATAATTGGGATAAACACACAAGAGCCCACTGTCCTCAACTACCTTGGTGCTAAAATRATTGTGTAAGAATTTCCAGGACTTACCTATCCCTTTATTTCATTTGCTAATTTAAAGACAGGAAGGGAAGTATTCCCAGAATCCAGAGGGAAAACAGCATTATCTAATATAACCTGGATGGTTGTATTAGATAATGGTTATATATGGTATATATATTATTTATATATATGGTTATATACATTGGKGTATATATATATATATATAATGTTAGATAATTATTATATATATTATATATTAATCTGCTATTATTTGTTTCTGTGCCTGTGAACTGGGAGTGGGGGAGAATCTGCAGAAGTTGCACCACACATCTCAGATCACAGCCACAGTGCTCCCTCACTATTTCAATATTCCTGAGCACACCCATTGCCCAGCACCACCCATTTTCCCTCAGGCTGGATGTTGACAAGAATGTTCCTGTTGTCTTTAAGATGAAGGCAGTTTCCTGGAACAGGCTGGAAGAGTTAGGTCCTACAGACCTGTATTTTAAAATAACAAAGTGGGACTGATTGATTTCTTACCTTAGAACCTCCCTGAGTATTTTCATTTCTTCCTGTTCAATTTCACTGAATACATCAGAACCCTCTGTCAAACACTCAGGCACTACACCTGGAAGAAAACAAGATTTATGCATTATTCTGAGGAAAATGATTTTGTGCTCCAGTTGGCAGATAAGAAAAGAAAAATTWAAAAAATAACCCAAACAAAAGAAAATCACATTCACAAACCCAAAGCCATGTAATTCTTCCTCTGAAACTGTTTCCACAAAGGTCCTAGATCCTAGAGGAAAAGGTCCTAAATCCAGTTAGGAAAAGGGCAAAGATTTCTGGCAATGAAAGTTTTGACATCAAAGGTTAAGCCAAACTCTGCACTGACCATTATGTGGCATTTCCTGTAGGCTGCAATTCAGCCATGGCCACCTGAACCACTCCTAGATGCAGCTGTTATGTGAAAGGTGAAATTGAAAAATGTTCTCTGAAGAACACTCATACAGTAAAGAAGGAAATAAAACAAAAGACATAGAAGGAAGGAGTGGGATTAAAATCCTTTCAGAAGCATCATCAGAGCAGCAAAGTGGGGTGTGGATTACTTTCTCTTCATCTTCTTTCTCATGCACATATGAGCATGATGAAGGCCTTAACTTGTGCTTCCTGAATGGATTTTGCAGTGTGAGTTACACAGCAGACACTACAATATCCTWGCCATGCAGGAAGCAGAATTCCAGGGGTTGTTATTGCTCCTTTTGAGAACTGCTCTAACTGCTTTAACTCAGAAATGCCACCAAAATTCTGCAGCAGAAAACTCAGTTAGGTTTCACAGAGAAATTCAGAGAAACAGACCTGAAAAATCTGTTACCCTTACAGTACAGACAGCTATCACTGAGAGTGCAAGCAAGGACTGAGTCATGAAATCCCTGTCCCAGTATCATCAGCTGGGTGTTTTCCTGTAACTGGAGCAGAACCAGCATCCCATACTCATTTATGAATGGCTTAAAGAGTCAGCAAAAGAACACTAAAATCCTCCAGAGAACCCCCACATTCACCACTGCTCACCATTTCTTTCTTTGATGATTCGAATTGCTTGCAGTTGCATTTCAATATTTTTCTGTACCATCATTTTTTTAAATAGCCTAAAATCTTCTGCTGCCAACACTGTTTGCAGAATGGCCTGTGGGAGGAAAGATATGCACAAAATTAAACCCCCACAGAAATCCCAACCAGCTCAGTCTGTTTGAAATTAGCTTGATTTTTCAATTCTGGGGAGCATGTTTTTAATAACTATATTTCATTCTCCTATCTGTCTGTTTTTCCAGATATCCAAGWAGAGCTCATGGTCAGGAAAATAACTTGGTGGGTTTTGTCTTTAGATCAACATGCCTGCAGTAACATTCTGACAATATTAGAATATTATGACAAAATTGGGTTTCCCAGTGTCAGTTTACAGCTGCAGTTCAATTGAAAATTACAATTTCACCATGAAAACTTTTCATTTCATCTCCTGCCAGCTGTGTTAGGGGAAACATCAAGCTAAGAACGAAATCCATACATTCCTTAATAAATACCTGGGAGGTGTGGGTCTTTGCAAGAGGAGAGGAAAAAGCTTCTTGAAATTTCTCCTCATTAATTCCAACTTCTTTAAGGTAGTCCTCTAGTAATCTCTCCACCTGGAAGAAAGGATAATCCTTACCTCCTAAGGTTTTTCCCTGAGAATCAGAGGAATTTTTGTCATGATTGTCTGTTCTTTTCTGCTGCTGTGGTTTATAATCTTCAAGGAAAATCAYTACAATAGCAGAACTGACTTTTCTGATTTCAAGCTTTATTTGCTTTCATAAATGTTCAAAATGAGCATTTTTATTGCTAATTTTGATGGCTCCTTAATGTATTTTCTCCAATTTCCAGGATTCTCACCTGTGTACCTTTTCCCCAGACTCCTGGCTAGTATTCCTCATGGCTTTTTGATGAAASTAAAAGGCTTTTTGCCAGTCTGTGCCTGAAAGCCTTTAAGGTTCACAGCAGAAATAAATGTTGCTTTGTATTTATTCAATCAAAGCTTTTAAATATCATGTATTTCCCAGCCTCATTACAGAAAGTGTTAGAAATCTGCATGTAGTATTTTATAGGTATTTAAGCTCCAAAAATCTCCTGTATTTTTTTCTGATAATTGAAAGATAATTCAAAAGATTTCCCAGACTCATTAGTGAACAAAATCCAAGTTGTGAGTGTTCTCAGGCATCCTGCAGGTTGTCATTTTCACTTGACAGAAAATAACACTATCAAGCTTATAAATACAATCTTGAAGGTMGTGGATATATTAATTTTAATGATGAATATGTAAAGCAGCCTAAGAGCTGTGACTGTGTCACAGTTTCTTTCCTATGTACCTGATCTCTAGGCATATACATGCACATGACAACTACAACTCACAGGATTTCTAAATAACATGTGGAAAAACACTGAATAACAACAATAACCCAACCAGAAGTTCATCTAAATACTCATTTAACACTTTAAATTCTTTTGCTTAGGAATTTACCACAGATAGTGAATAATGCTCACCAGAGCTTGGTACTCCTGATAAATTTCTGTGTATGACAACTTGCTTTCTTCTTCATCATCAAAAACTGAGGAGGGGGAAGAAGAAACATTTTGCAGTCAGTATACAAATTAACTTACACTCTAAACAGCAAGATTAACCTTTACAGGGTAATATATTTAATCAATTAAAATATAGGCCATGATTTATAAAAGTCCTGTGGTTTTCCACACACTCAGGCTAAGTGTGTGCTTTTGATCATTGAAAGTAATTAAGCTGCATAATTTAATATTGGGAAAATTGATCTGCATAATAGACTTGTAAGCAAGTTGAGGATTCAGCAGATGCATTCACTAAAAAGTAAGTTTTAATATAGGAACTACCCCATGATTCTGTGTAAGGTTGTTCTATGACACATCAAGCAGGAAATTTCTCACTCTCCATGTATTTACATGGAAAATGTATTTATTAATGACTTAAACCATTTTTAAATGTCATTCATATAGTGAGGAGCCAAGGTGATGCAAAAATGAGTCCCAGATAAACCCAAAGAGGAAATGTGGTGCAGTTAAGTTAGATTTTAATTATATCTATCCTGATGTAAGAAAAAGGGACATTCCTATACTATAGGCCATGTTAATCATATTCATGTAAATTCATATTAAAATCCCTGACTGGAGCTACTCAAGCTCATGATCTCTATGCTGCAGAATATGTGGAACAAGCAGAAAATAAGAACTGAAAACTAAGGTTTGGGGGAGGGGTTAATTTACATTTTTCTCATGCCAACGACTAAGAGAGGTAATGTAAAACCTGGCAATTAAAGCAGAGGCTTAGAAATAAATCTGCCTCAATCCCCTCCAAGATTAGCCACTTGGCCAAGTCACTTGCCAGGAACATCCTTTGAAGTCATTTGAAGAATRGAATTCTGCCTGAAGTGGTGTGATTTATTCTTCATGCACATGTGACATCTCTGAYGGTGCTGATGCCTGTGCAACCTTCACACAAACTCAGAGTGACTTTTTGAAGGCATCCAACATCTTTGCCAGCTGTGACAGCCCTGAGGCCACATCACTGCAGACCTGGGGACAGTGTGAGCTGAGGTGGCACTTCCTAAAGCAGCATCACTTTCTAACACAGAAGTGCAATGACAGAAATCCAGTGACACGTTCCAGGTCCCCCAAAAGCAGAGGAAAATCTGCTTTTTAATCTTACTTTGGAAAACCAACATTGCTTGTGGGTTTTGCACAGGGCAAAATTTTTAATGAAGAAATTAAAATAAAAGGTTTACAAATATCTAGGATTAAATTCAAATGGTAGGGAAGGTATTATAGATATCAGTTCTAAGCAACCACCATGTGAAAAATGCATATTTTATGATTGGCTTTTTGCAAGTATTAAAATGAATATTATGTGTGTTGTGTTAGAAAGTAATGCTGTATTAGTTCTCTTAAGCAGTGTGTTAAATATAGTTTTAGGTTATAAAAAAACGTTAAAATAGAAACTATGCTATGTAGGATACTTTTTTTTTCTAAAGAAAGGACTCACACTGAGACAGCAGCCACAGGACACCTAAATCCTTCAGAGAAAAGTAATTTATTGCTCCAGTATCAGAAGAAAGGARCTTCTTCCTGCCTCGAAGGCGCTGTCAGGATTCAGAAGAAGCTGACACTGACCAGACAGAATCCTGTGTTTGAATGGAATTTATGCATCATGTATGAGGTGTATGAATGTGCAACAGGCTGYTGTTTTTAAGGGTTAATCCTCTGTTAATGTGGGTCCTTTTTTGGGCTTATGCTGCCCAGAAAGAGGTACTTGGACATCTGTAACTCTTTGTTTCTATT
>JACDOX010000093.1:963476-985974 GCA_014549065.1 Cardinalis cardinalis
CTTCTTCCTGCCTCGAAGGCGCTGTCAGGATTCAGAAGAAGCTGACACTGACCAGACAGAATCCTGTGTTTGAATGGAATTTATGCATCATGTATGAGGTGTATGAATGTGCAACAGGCTGTTGTTTTTAAGGGTTAATCCTCTGTTAATGTGGGTCCTTTTTTGGGCTTATGCTGCCCAGAAAGAGGTACCCGGACTGTCTGTAACTCTTTGTTTCTATCGTCTTATATTTTCCTAATTCTAATTGTCCAAATTATTATTACTCTAATTATATTACTATTTTTATAACCATTTTATTACTATTAAACYTTTAAACATTTAAGAACAAGTGACTGGCATTTTTCACAATTATATTACCAAATTCAGGAGAGTGAAGACACTTGACAGCCTCTGTTGTCTCCTCCTGGCTGGGGATCACTCCCAGCTCTTGCAGACCACAACTTTCCCCTTTTTCCAACTGTCCCCTTTTCCCCCACCCTTCCTGCCCTGGGGATCCCAAGAAGGGGTGACACAGGGATGTCACCCCTCGGTGACAGCTGCCTGGCACTGCCAAGGGGATGTTCCTCCTGCAGAGCAGAGTGGGAGGCTGGCACAGCCCGTGCTCTGTCCCCAGGCTGGGGACACCAGGGGATGAGGTTCAGTGCCAAGTAAAGCAAGCTGCAGTCAGCATCTCCTCTCAGCTAAGTGGCTTTAAGGACTACTTGGAACAGAGACCTTGGATTCTCTTGAGTCAGGGCTTCTGAATCACGTTGTCATTATTGCTCACAGTTTTGGCACAGTCTTCGGTGGCCCAACAGGAATAAAGATCTGAAGAGCCACAGTATGTGGTTCATGTGTGTGTCCCCACAGCATGAAGACAAGCCAGGGGACACAGATGTCCTGGAGGCACTCATTATCTTCTTGTTAAAACTGAAATCTTGGCTAGGACCCCTCAAATGGGATGATACACATCCCTCTATTTAATTTCAGTTTGATGTAAAAGGAAATTAATCAAGCTGTAAAAAATTAATCAAGTTCCCAGAAAGAGGGAGAGAGAGAAAGCACTTACTAACAGATAGAAAACCATTACAGTAAGTTTACAAGTTGAAGTGCAAGGACTTGGCCAAAGTAACTACAGTTCTAAAATGAATTCCTCACATACCAATTACCAAAATCCAAATTGTATTTTCGAGGCGTCACAAATTATTGTCAGGTAATCAGAGTCTTGCTAAGTTGCTTGTCCAGCCCAAAGATCAAATGTTTTGGGACTCTGTCCTGACAAAGTGTGTCAGTACCAAGGCAGCAGTGGAACGAGCACAGCAGGCAGTGACCATCACGAGCCTGCCTCACGCTAGGTGGAAATTTACAGCGGTTCCACAAATCTTCTTACTGTCAGTAAATTCCCCTCAACCTTCTAAGGAGAAGGGATCATTGCTCCTGAGAGGGATAAATCAATTCCCTCGATAGCTAAACCCAGACCCTTTGCAAGATAACCAGAGCATTTAGCCCACCCCAAGTTTAGGCAGACTTCCCAGGACAAAGCTTCCAGCCTAGGTTTCTCCAACCCTTCCTGGCTGTGAAAGCTCCAGGAGCTTTCCCTTCCTCTTTTCCCAGTTTTAAGAAGGAAAGCTGTACAGACTCATGACAATCGTGCCTCATGCAAAGTTTGGAGGAGGTAGAAACGACTCAGGAAGAAAGTGAGAAGCAATCATTTTTCAAGAATCACAAACAAAAGCTGCCTTTGTTTTTTCCAAAGGGCTTAGGCACTGCTTTCAGACTTGCCCAAACTGTATTTACTTTGCTACTGTAAGGATCAAGGTATTTTTTGGCGGCAGAAGTTGTTCTGTCAGAAGAAGTAACTTAGCTCMATCTCTGCATCAGAAAGTCTCTTTCCTCCTTCCCCCTCTGCAGATACAAACCTGCCCAGGCCTCCCCTGGCCACAGGGCAATCCTGGCCCCTCCGCACTGCCTGTACTTCCACKCCACCCAGGCTGCTCCCCAAATTATGCCTGGATGGTCTCAAGAAGACAAAGAAGAAACGGAAGTTTGAASTGGAGTTGCTTCCGAGCTAAACTCMCACACAGRATCACCCACAAAACATTGCCGGTAACCACTGACAGTGCTGACTGTCATTTTTGCGAGGCACTAAAACTCAGGGGTTTTCACCTCTTAACTGACAGCATTCACRTAAGTGCAGGAATTTCACTTTGGGCCTTCTCCTCCTCTGTCGCACTGACCGGATGGTGCTTTCGGTTGTCCGGACGGSTTTCCTAAGGAAAACTCCCGGCTCTGGGAGAGCTTTGGAGGCCGAGCGGGGTCCGGGGCGCCGCAGGGTGCAGCGCTCGCTCGGTGTCAGCCGTGAGCTCACGCCATAATCCCGGGACGAGCTCATGGATGCGAACGGCACCTCCTGGCCCACGGCTCGCCCGGGGCGCACGGCGGGTCCCGGGCAGCCCCGGCGGGGAGCGCGGCCGGCGGGGCCGAGTGCGCGCTCCCTCAGAGAGCCCCGGGAGCCGCGGGGACACCGCACTGGGACAGGCCCGGCCGCGGCCTCGGGACACCCGCCCCGCCCCGCCCGGCGCCCCGCTCACCCTCGCAGTTGTGCTCCATGAACTCCAGGATGGGGATGGACCAGGCGGGCCCCCGCAGGAAGCCGGCGATGGTGTCCACCACCCACTCCACGTCGTCCTCCTCCCCGGCCGCCATGGCCAGCGGCGCGGCCGCTATGGCAACCGGCGTCACGGGGCGGGACCGCGGGCCGGGAGCCGCCCGCCCTCACGGCATTCCCGGGAAAGCGGCGCGGCGGGAAACGGGGCTGACGGGAGCAGCACGGCTGAGGGGAACAGGGCGGCTGAGGGGAGCAGCCGCAGGATCCCCGGCCGCCTGACGAGCGGGTCCTGCACAGCAATGGAAAGAGAAGAAATTAGATAGTCGCCAGTGTTG
Source organism: Cardinalis cardinalis (assembly GCA_014549065.1). Lineage (NCBI taxonomy): Eukaryota > Metazoa > Chordata > Aves > Passeriformes > Cardinalidae > Cardinalis > Cardinalis cardinalis. The sequence continues at coordinate 966,399 of JACDOX010000093.1, forward strand.
AGGGAAATGGAGCACGGGAATAGGCGGATCAGCCAGGCTTCCCTGTGCTCGGGGACAGCCGGGATGTGAGGGACACGGCCCGGAGCCCCCCTGAGAGCCCCAGCTGTTCTAACGCCTCCCTCACCCGCACTTTGACAGCGCAGTCCAGGTTGGGCTTATGTCACAGRCATGTTTTRTGAAAAATCCTCTCCTTCCCTTTCCTTCTCAGGATTTTTTCTCCTGAGAAGCCGAGAGGCCTCAGRAWCAAAATGTAACCAATGGTTCTCTGCTGCTGTGGAATGCAACAGGTGCATCTGGGATTGGTCTCATGTGGTTGTTTTTAATTAATGGCCAATCACAGTCCAGCTGTCTGGACTGTCTCAGTCAGTCACAAGCCTTTGTTATAATTTTTTTTTCTATTCTTGGCTAGCCTTTTGATGAAATCCTTTCTTCTATTCTTTTAGTGTAGCTTTAATATAATAGATATAATAAAATAATAAAGCCTTCTGAAACAAGGAGTCAACATTCTCATCACTTCCCTCATCCTAAGACCCCTGCGAACACCACCACAGGCTTATATATTTGAATTTTATCCAAAAAATTATGCCAGATGATGGAAAATTCCTGTTAGCCCCTATTTTACCATGTGCAGGATGCAGTGACATTGTGGAGCAAGCAATAAYGTTCCTTGTTAGCTGTTGAAGGTGGTGCTCTAGTTCTAATGTTAATAGCTCATCAGGCCTTCATAAGAACATGGATAATTTGTAACTTAGTAATGCTGCAAAAACCTAAAAGTGCTGGAATTAGGAAATCATTTAGAAGGCAAAAGGTAAGAARGTTTACATTGATGCTCAATCATTTGGGTATTTCTTTGGGCTGGTGGTTGTAGTATATTCATTTTCTCCACTAAAATTAAGGTAATTTCTCTCACTGTCCTCATCTCTTACACTGCTGTCGAACTGAAAAGTTTTTCCCAATGTTTAAATGTATGTTCTTCCTAATACTGGATGATTGCTTGCCTTACTGGTGCATGTCACTGGTAAGTAAAAACAAAAGCAAACAAACAAAAAAGAACCTCTTGATCCTTTTAAAATTATTTTAATGACCACAAGCAGTGGTAATTAAAATATTTTAAAAAGGATCAACTGGTTCCAGTTCGCTACATCAGGATCGGGCTTGGTCTTGCTCAAGTACTCTTGTAGCCACTAATGAGATTTTACCTCCACAAAGTTTCAGTGCAGGTAATTTATTTTAGTTAATTGGTTAGAATTTAATTTATTTTCTCACTATTTTTTCTCAAAGGTAACAATTCCATGCCCTCAGAACTGCAGAAAAGTACCTGATCATCATTTAAATAAGAATCTGCACTGGAAAAACTTCAAATTTTCCTTTTGCAGGCCACWTTTTTTCACCCTCAGTGCTTCCCATTTCTACAGCCAGTTTTGTGGTCTGAGAGCATCAGAGGTATGATATATTCACTTCCTATTTGTTGCATAAAAATGTAAAGCATTTCATCACAGTTACAAGAAAAATCGCTGCAGTAATGAGTATGAGGAAATTCTGTCCTCTGGAATCAAATSCATTTTGTCACCTCACAGGAAACTGCCTGATGTGATCATGTTCTGTCCMCAGATGCCAGGGGAAACCCTGGAGTTGGTGGTTTCATTGTTGATAATACAAAAGATGGAGCAGGAAATACTCCCTTGTCTGAGTCACAAAAAGCATTTATTGCTTGATTTTCTGTCTTCTCTGAGCAAGTTGCTGCTTCAGACATTTTGACATACATACATATACATATATACATTTATACATATATATGCATATATACACTCACACACTGATAGGCAAATTTTGTCAAGCCTTTCCAGTCTCTGTGTTCCACTGAATTCTTTATGTCAGAACCCAATTCTTTTCACATCCAGTGGGTTCCACTCACAAGCATAATAATAATAAAGTTTGAAATTCCAGAATCTTGAGAATACCTGACATCTTTTTGCTGAATTTACAAATTTCTTTATCTATTTATAAATTAAGAGGCAAGAAGTGAGGCAGATGAGCTTGTTAGCTATTGGCAGAGGTGTTATTTWCATCTCTTCTAATTTCTTCAGTGTGGATAATTTTGTAGCTTTTGAGCAATTTAAAGGATAATGGCAAAAGTGCAATTATCAGATTAACAGTTAAACAGTAATATTTTTAATTACTCTTTTGTTTAGGCTTTAATTCTCCCATCCACCTAGTTTATAATAGTCTTACTACTGCAACAGCTGTAAGTATTTTTACCTTAGTAAACTTAATGCAACTTTTCCAGTTTGTTTTTATAAATTTTAGTTTGGGGGGGATTTTTTTTAATAAATCTGACCTCAAAGAGAACACTGAGCTCAAGCTTCTGAAAACCTGTGGTGCAAAGGCCTTTTCTTTCAGTCCAGTAGACAGAATTAAATGTGACTTCTGTATAAAAGGTTGAAAATTAAAACACTAATCACTTTGGGCTTATTGGCAACAATTTATTGTGGAGATTTTTGGTTAAATATGTTATACTTCAGGGACTTCACTGCACTTTAGTCAAAGCTAAACTAGGAGAGAAATTGGTTCTGAGCAATGCAGACACATTGAAGAAGTGCCTGAAGTCAAGTAAGGAATTGTGAGTTTTCTTCATTTTCCTGCCCTCTGGGATATTGAGCTCCTGCAGGAACTTCTAAAGATCTTCCTCTTTAGGTCATTTTCTTTCATTTTACAAAGCTGTTCTTTTCTCTTGTGACTCGAAGGTTTTATAGAAATGTAAGGCTGTTTCACAGAATCCATTCTGCCTGAGAGGCCACTCCTAACATAATTATCTCATAACAAGCAAATGCTTTTCCTATACTAATGCTACTTAGCTAAATTATCTAATCTTAAAAGCATCTCAAGTGTCCAACATCTAATGCTTTCTCTTTGTAGCTTGTGAAAAAAAAGAGATACTAGAACTACAAGAATATTATTTCTTCTCTTTTTTAGATATTTTTTCATTTATATATTTGCCACAAACCATGCACATTTTACCCACACATTTATCTGAAAGTCTATCCATACACCTGATTTCATAGATTTTCCTGAAGCAAATTTTGTTGTTTATTTAGCAACAATAGGATTCATTCCCATATACACTTTTCATACACACATTGACCTGCTGTTTTAGTAATTGCTGCAGTGCTTTTACCATTGTTTTGTTTTCTGCGGTGTCTGCACCTTTTGAATTCCACAAACCTTGTAACAGTTTAGATTTTTCTGTCCAATTTCAGCTGATTGTTATTGATGGAAGATGAACTACAGCAAGGTGAAACCTGTGAGCTTTGCTATTCTAATCTCTTCTGGCATGGAGATCTGCAGCCATGAGCAGGTTAAAAAAGAAAAAAGGAAAAGCCCTGTGACCTTTCTTTGGAAGTGGAGAGTTTCACTGAACCAGGAAAGGTGGCATCTGTGGAGGATGAATCTTATCAATAAGGGTGTGAGATTATTAGAAATAGTAAAATAATAAATTGCCAGATGCATGGGCATTTTATTCATTGCTGAATAAGAGTAGGAGAGAGGTCAGGGAACCTGGTTGCCCCAAATCTATGATAATAATAGGTAAAAAAGAAAAAAGTATAACTTTCAGTTGTGTGTTGATTTTGGGGAAAGATCTTTGTTTCTGAGCTTAGGAGACTTTCTACACAAGTGCAGCTTCTAACACCTTCAGCCAAGAGTCATGAAAGCTCTGCAGAAGGACTTCTACACACAAACTCGTTTCACTTTCTCTTCAGTTTTTAGCACTGTGAGAATTATGCATTTTTAATTTCTTTGTAGAACTTCCTTAAAAAGGACTCCTCATATTAGGATTACTGAAGTGTTACCTGGGGCTGTGTGGAGAGTGGGACTAGAAGAGGTCTGAAGGCTGCCCAGCCTTGGAGTTTCCTTGACTGCACAGTGCAAGGCAGAATTTATTTGAGGCATGAGTTTGGTTTGAGTCATTTAGTGTTACCTCAGGGCTTGGCTTTCAAGGAGGCATTTACAGACAAAGTGCTGGTTCTGGGGGCTCTGGGGAAGAACTGGAGTTTGCATTTCTGAGTTTTATTACCCACATGTTTCAGTTGCCCCCGAGAGCTTTGGCTAATTGCATTGTATTGTTGATTACAAAAGCCAAAGAAAAACCCCAAGGAAAACAATGCACTGGAGTGCCTCACAGAAACTGTGCTTTCTACTGCTGAAACAGAAAAATCAGTTGGGTGTACAAGAAAGAAATACTTCCACAGAGATACAGATGGAAGTGCTTTGTACAGAACCTCATCAGTCTTGTTTCATGGATTTCAGATGCATATGACTTGTAGCAAGTGGGATATTGGAAGAATTACACAAATGAGGTGAGCAGAGTACATCTGCTGGAGAGCAGCACTTTGTCCCGTGTTCCAGGGATGTTCTCTGGCTCCAGGTGCAGAAGGGACTCCACGCTCTCAGCTCACACTGTCGCTGTGCCAGCTCACTGATGTGATGGAGCCCCATGTCCAGGGTGACACAGGAGTGCCAGGGTGACTTCTGAGATCTGAGCACAGCCCAGGAATTCCAGACCCCTCACTCACCCCATTAACTCCCCTCACTGCTGCAATTGGCCTTCCAGCAACTTGCAGGTTTGGGGGGCATTGATCAATAAAGGGTTTTGCCACCACAGCCAGCAGCGGGGAGAACAGAGCTGCTGCTGTGGTGCTGCTGCTTCCCTCTTGCTGTGCTATTTCCTTCTCATTTTCTAAGGTGCTGCCCTAGGTTAAAATATTAAGATATATTCTATTCCCATCCTCAGGAGCTGCTGAAACCATGAGGGGCATTGTTTCTTCCTTATCTCCTGTTAATGGGCCCATCAGTGCCTTTCTGCATGACTCAGAGATGACTCCCTGCAGGAGCCATTTCTGTTTAAAGGACATAAATGTCACCACATGGCTCACAGAATGGTAACAACCCATTGGGAGATGCTCACCCCAGGGGGGAGGAGCTAAGCATCCCCACCTGGATATAATCTGGGATTTGGGACAGAACAGGCAGTCTTTCCATTGGATTCCCAGAAGAATGACTGTTTTTTCCGCTGGATCCTCAAAGGAAGATTATACCCTTTCTGCAGGATCCYTGCTCCAACAGAACCACATTTACCACTCCAGGAGGACTGCAGCCACCAATCTACCTGGACTGCTACTAACACCCTGACCAACAGGGTGTCAGGTTGTATTCTGACTGTCAGGGGTTTTTCTTTTGTATTATTACCTGTATTTCGGTTTTCTTTTCCATTTTCTTAATAAATTGTATTTATTTCTGACTTGGAGCCTGCTTTCAAAGCAGAACAGGTGCCATCTACTCATGGTCATAGCAGAGGCTCTGTTTGGAACAGAGGAAGAGCTGGGGTGTGTTGGACATGGCCAGGAGGTGCTGAGCTGTGTCTCTCTGTATATCTGGATACAGCTGCCACACCAGTAGGTGTGACCTCAGGAAGGCATAAAAACCAGTGCTGTGAGACAAAGAGTGGAGCTTTTCACAGCTTCATGCACAGGTTAAATGATAGCAGCATAAGCAGGGCTGCTCCTGTTCTTACTTGGAGGACACACTGTAGGATTCCAGTGTATGCATGGTTTTCATTAAGCTCTGTAACTTTTAATCGTTGATTTTTATGAAAGCACCATGAGTTATTTATGAAGTAGTTTGTATTTGTGGACTAGGGGATTTTTACTTGTGCTTTAATGTTATGATTAAAAAAAACAGTTGGCAACTATACTTTTATAACATTTTCATTATCAAATGATGCTGTGTGTAACTGTGGGTTGTTTTGTGACTGAATCAGGGATTACCTCACAGTGGAGCYCAGAGCTGGGGGCTATGCTGTAATTTCAGAGGACTTATTTCACCCTGCATGTCTTGCTCATGCTTTTTAACCTTGAAAAGCTTGCCAAGTATATCAAGTGTATGAAACTTGTCACCAGTCTTTACAAAGCGGTGAAGAAGCAGGCTAGTCGGATTTTGTAGGAAACAAAGACCAGGAATGAGCTGAAACGAGCAGTACAAAAAACCTGTGATTTCAAATTAGTTTGACAATGACAGCAGGAAGTTACCACTGCACAAAGCTTTTTGTCCTGGCTTTTTCTGTCCAGTCCTAATTCTGCTTTCTGGAGAGGAGTGAAAGCCCTCCGTGCTTTCAGCTGAAGGGCTCAGAAGTCAGCCATGAACTTTTTCAACAGCCAGCAGGGAGACAGGCTGACTGGACAGCCTTGGAGATAAACCACTGTCCCTAAAATGAAGGAGCTTTGGGGATCTTTGCAGACCAGGATTATTACTCCTTGTTTGTTGGTGGTTAGGGCTCTCGGGGTTTTATTGTCTTGGGGTAGGGTGGTGATGAGGATGATGTTTTCCTAGCAAGTTGCCGGTATTGGTTCCTCAGAGCTCAGAGTCTGTTCAGAAGTGTTTGCCCTGATATTTCTCTGGGAGGTTTTATGGAGCTCTGCTGGTTTGCATATGCCTGTGGTGGGCTGGCAAGCGGGGCTCTGAGGCTCACGGGGTGAAGCTAATCCGTGCTTCTGCACTCTTGGCAGAAATCCTGGCAGGACTTTAGGCCATGAGGGAAGTTGGATGGAGGACAAGGGTCGGGGGGAGGTTGGAAATTGCATTTAAGACTCTGCTGGGAGTCTTAATACTGGTAATGTGTTCACTGAGATAAAGTAGGAAAAGTGCTGGTTGGGAAAGCTGACAAGAGCCCAGCCAGATCCATTTTGGAGCTAGGGATCAGAAGGCTCCTTCCTGACACTTTGCTTGGCTGGACAGGCTTAGTTTACTATTTCAGAGCAAGCAACAAAGCAGCTCTGCACTGTGGTGCCAGAGTAGTAATAGAGCACTTCCTGTACTTGAAATTCAATTTTACATTCCCTGCAGAAATACACATGGTTTTCACTGAACTAAATAGAGTTTAGCATGTTTGGTATTAATATTACTGGCTCCTTGCTGTTTGTATGCATTTTTGTGCCAGAATGCTTTTATATGAGAAAAATATGTCCTGAAAGCTTTTGTAGGGATGAAACGCCATACTTTGTACTTGGAAAATGCCTCCAGAAGGTCTCATGTGGTGTTGTGTATTAATCTGTAATAGGATGGAGTGATTTGACCTGACCTTCACAAAGTGTTTAGCTGAGTGAACACTTTCTGTGGCAGGGTTTTCATTTGTAAATCCAGGATGCCAGAGGGAATAAAGGATGGGAAAAAGAAGAGCTTCCAGAGTAGCAAACTCTGAAGCAGAACCAACATGAAGGAATGAGATAAGGGAGTTGTTGAGCAAAAGGTACAAGTGAATTAAGTGGGTTTTTCTGCCAGGCCTTCGCTGTTCACTGCAGAATACCTGAGTGAGGAGCTCTGACACTAAGGACAGGGAGCTTGGAAAGAGAAGGTGACAGTTCCTGACAGGCTGAGTGGTGCTTGGGTTGGTTAGGAGCAGCTGACTGGAGATACACAGGGCAAAGGTTATTATTTTTCAGGTGCACAGTGAGGGAAGTGTAAAGCTGATGGTGTACGGCCACGAGATAATCACCAACATCTCCACTGCAGGTCTGCATCTTTGGGTGTGCACAGGAGTTGAGAGCTGGCAGATAAAAGGGCTGAGAGATTTGTTATCAGGGCCCACTGCAGCACTTGCTGCTCCTCAGGGCTCAGCCAGTCCCTTGCATAAAGCTCTTTGAGTCTAATGCCACTCCTGCGAGCACAAAGGACATCGAGGCTCCAAGGGACACAGCAGATCCCAGAGCAAGGGCTGCTGAGGAGGCAGGCTGGGTGGAAAAGCACCAGGAGGAGTGCAGAGCACAGCTCTGAGGCATGGATATCAAAGGCAGTGCCAGCTCACTGCCCCCTCAAACCCCACCTTGTACAGAGCAGCTGTGTGATATCGTGCCAGTCACTGCCCGCATCCTACAGCTTCGCATCGTTTCAATCAGCAGTAACTGAGCTCAGTACAATTAATTTGTTCCATTCCCCTATGTGGGCACACCCTGGAACAGAAGCAACTCGTTGATTTTCAAATCAGCAGTTCTCTTATGAGATTTTATACATGACACTTTCAGAATTTCTCATAGGCTGTTCCTCTTATACTTTTTTCCGCGTCAGGGAATTTTTGTTTTAACGTGCTTTCACTTTTTCTGCTCATAATGTGGTATATCATAACAAATCTTGTTCATTTCTGAAACCTTTCTTACCTGCCATTATTTCTGAGCATTTTTTTTCCCATTTTCACCCTTTGGATCAAAGACTTTTTATGTTGGTCTTTACTGCAAACCAGCAGTGTTATTTTTGGTAAGATTTGGTAGACTTTTTTTTATTGCTTTGAGGAGGTGGGCATTTCAATTACGTAGTTTTAGGATTAGCCAAAATTACAGAGAGGTTTGGAAGGAACAAGGCCTCTTTGGATCCACATCAGCCTAATAAAAAAATCTGTATAAATACCATTTCCAACTTTCTGGGCCTCATTTGTAGGAAAAAGTACTAAGTTTAATTTCTAATTTTAATTTTAGTCACCCTCAAGCTGTCTACTCCTATGCATACATTTATATATAAAATTCCTCACGGGGGCACTCTTGCTTTAAGCACAATGTAGAGGAGGTGCAGTTTCATCTTGATTTTCCTTTGTAGTAGACTGACAAAAAAAAAGCTTAAGGAGCTCCTAGAATGACTTTCAAGTCACAGTTAAAAATAAGCTAAAATAAATGTTACATAAGGCAAAGGAGCTCCAATTCTGTAATTCTGGTATAAAGCAAATCTAGTTATATAATCTCTACTGCCAGAATTTTGACTTTCACTTAAAATAGGGTCATAGTAGGAATGAAAAGTCATTATTTAGAAATTTGGGGTTTAGTTGATTTACCTGTCTCATTGTTTTTCTTATTTCTTTTGCAACCATTACCTTTATTTATATGTAAAAGAAGGAGGAAAGTAAACTGTTACTGTATGTGATGTTGTGGCTTTCCTGCTGTTGCAGGTTATGATTGGTTCATATATTTTAATAGATGTATAACCCACAGTGACAGGGAAATGCAAGATATCTATGGGAAGAATTTATTTGGTCATTTGGAGGAAGCCTCCTGCTTGTGTCCATTTCTTAAGCCCATGACAATTGAACTGAAATGATTTCTGAATTTGTATACTGTTAAGCTTCTTGACCAGCTGGAGTTCTCTTTGTTATCAGTATTAATAAGCAAAATTATTAGTTGTTCAAAAAGCAGATGTATTATTGATCAAAAAAATGTCATCATCAAACAGCCCAAGAAAAATTAGGGGGAAGGGAAGAAAATGACATCAAACACCTATTTTTTGCTTTTTTTGTCTTGCTGCAAGAACACATTTAGTAGGTAAAACTGAACTGTGTCATGGGCTCTTGAGTGAGGAATTCCTTGGAAGAAACAAGCCTTGTATTCTTCACAAGAAGGATTAGCAGTTCCTAAATGCCTGACTAATTTCTTAAACACAGTCCATGTCGCTGGTACAAAGGGAACTGCAGAACTCCCAATACTTCACTGCTCCCTGCTTCCACTTAACTGCATCAGGACAGAAGCAGGAAAAGAAAGAACTAGACAGGGCAGAAGATCTGGGCTCGAGCAGTTATCAAGTCAAGTCAGTCTGAATCATTTGCAATGTGTATTTCCACTCAGTGCAAAAGGATCAGCTCTGAAATGTTTAAAAAAAGCCCCACAAGCTGGAAGCATGTCAGTCATCTTTTTAAAGGAAGTGTGGATGAGCTGGGGGAAGTGTGCAGGGAGCAGAGAGGGATCATTTGAGTCAGAGGTGACTCGTGGGCTGTTCCCACTGTTGGTACACAAACCCTCTGCAGCAGCTCCGTGTGCTCTGKGCTCCACGGGCGCCCAGGCTGGGAGCTGCAGGGAGCTCAGCAGAGGCAGGAGACCTCTCTGTGCCTTGGGATAATGATTGTTATTACTGCCAACACCCCTTTTGGGTGACTGTCAGCTTCAGCTAGAGCACAAAATTGGCTGTCCTCGTTCSTTAATTAATTTTGTTTGTAAAATACTCCTCTGAGAGAGAGGGAATAAATGTTACCATTAAGGACTTAAATAGGCTTTCAGATGAAATGCCATAACCAGCTGCAGGTCAGCAACAAACCATTCTTTGTTAAGGTGTTTTCCTTTTGCAGAGATACAGCCTGAATAAGCTGAATAATCTCATCCTTTTAAGGCAGACTGTTAAGGTGGASTAATTCTATGATGAAAAATATTCTATAGATCATTATAGCAGGAAGAAATAAATTTCAAACTGTTCATTATTTTAGAAGAGCATTTTCTGTGTGAAAAGGGCCATAATCTTCTACTTTGTATATTAAATATTGTAATACTTTATATAGTTTTGACCTGGTACTAATATTTAAAAGTAATAACCTTAAGAGGAATTAAACCTTCTCTGGCCCACACAAGAATTATCAAGTGCTGAAATCAAGACTGATATATATAGAAATCAGAATTCTAATCTCACCCAGGTTATTTTTAAAAAATAAAAAATATCATAGACTCTTTTAGATTGAAAAAGATCKTTGAGTCCAACCATTCCCTCAGCCCTGCCAAGGCCACCACTAAACCACATCCTCAATGCCACATGTGCATGGTATAAATCCCTCCAGGGATGGGGACTCCACCACTCCCCCAGGCACCCTCTTTCAGTAGTAATTTTAGGTAACTGCTTATTAATTTTAGCATTAAAAATAAGGAGTGTGTTAAATATCTTCATAATTGATTTTAAAAGGCTCAGACAACTGGCATCTCAGTATAAGCCTGAAATTAGAAGGAAATTTAGTATTTTGCTGAACCATCCTTTGATCTTTCAGCCACTGCACACTGTACCCTTAATTCAGAAGTTGTTTTACAGAAGGAAATATAAAGATCATAAAGAACTTCAATATTGTATGACCACCTTAGGGAAAAATAGAGCATTTTGTAGRTACATAAAGCTGGCAAGAAGAATCCACACAGGGAGATATTTAGGCACTGGAAAGGGATAGGCAGGAAATAGCTGTTGATGACAGTGGTTTGCAAAAGCCTAAATAAAATGACCAAATGTATCACTGTGGGTTTTTGCAGAAGAAAAATTACCTGTTGTATGTTGGCTATCTTAAAAGATTTTAATTGTTTCACCAGTATTTCGTGGAGAGAAAAGCTGTTTTCAGATGTAAATAATTTGACAAATAACCAGGGGTAAATCAGACATGAAAATGAATAGGATAATCCTGAGGGAGGGAGCTCAGAAGAGCAGAGGCTTGGACAGAAATGATTTTACTACAGCTGCATTCTTTGTGCTGTGCATCTTTTCATAACTAAGTCCACTTACAAAAATGGAAATGTCAAGGACAGAAATGTTCTCCACCCAGTTCATTATTTCCTGACCTTGGGAAGCACCACCTCCAGCTGGTGAGGAATGCCTCTCTAATGAGACAGGCTAACATCAAAGGTGATGCAGGGCTCTGGAACTGAATAACCTCTCCTGAGCTCAGAAACCTGGGTCTGATGGCAGCACTGCCCAAGCTCCTGGGGGCAAGTGACATCCAGACTGCAAAACGTGGGTGAAAGGAGAGAGGCACCAGCAAGAGTCCATGGAAAAGGACAGGGAGCCAATTACCTGGGACATGGTGTTGTGTGAAGGAAAGTAAACTTAATGCCAGAAGAAAGTAAAACTGAGGCATATGGAGTTTAAGAGGTACGAAAGTCTTTCCCAGAGATAAAAAACCTCTCCTGTTTTGTGAAGCTGAATGGGGAGAGTRCTCCATGCAGAAGGAAAACACCAGAGAAGAAAACCAGCTCAACATTTCTGTACATCAGGGATCCGAGATGATGACTRCAGGCCTAGTGCTGTAGGTACAATTCCAGTGCCTTGCTTTCCCAAGGCACAGACCTGCAGATCCACGGGCAGCTGTGGCTGCTAACAATGAGCAGCCTGGGCTGCACTCTGCTCCTCACCAGAGGAAATGCAGAGCGTGCTCTGTAATTCATCTTTCTGACCCAGTTCATAAGAAACACTGCTCGCACTGGCAGGATCTCCTCTGACAGAAGGCATGTCAGCAAGAGCTTTTGCTCAGTCTCACTCCACTGGCCACAGCAGAAGTGAGTACCAGAGCTATTGTCCTGGTAACTGCTGCTCTTGCTGTAGTGCTCAACGCTTGCTCTTAGGAAAAAAAAAAAATTATTTCCTTTACATGCAGCAAATAACAAGGGGAATTCACCATCAGTGTTATTAGACAGTCTTGTAGTTCACAGATGACAGCTGGAAACAGATAAATGTTTTATTGGCTAAACAGGAAAAAGAGCTKAATTGTAATACTAAGTTCAAATGAATTTTCTTTGAAAGGGAGTACTTCTCTGACACCTTTTAAGAGTTCAAACCTATGGAAAATCTTAGGAATGGCTATTAAATTTAAAAATCAAGAYAAATACTTGGTTTATTTCTGATCACATCAGTTGGCCTGCCACAGTGACATTCTTCCTGCCTGTCCTACTGATTGAAGAGAAACAAGAAGCTGTAGGCTCCGCCCCCCTCAGATGAATCCCAGTATTAAATGTCACACTTTCACCAAATGTTTCTCCTTTTAAATACTGTCCCTGTAGTCCTCAAAGGAAAGTGTGGRTATGTTTGGTAGGCAAGGCTAGAAATGATCAATAGCTGTTCTTGCAATGAACATTGTGCCTGACAGGAAATTCTGGTGCATTTCACACTGGTACCCRTACAGGATATTCTTTGTCTGCTGTCTCTGGGCTAATTTCTTGCTATTTGCCACAATGTCTGGGATCTGTAAAAAATCTTAAACGGACAACACCAACTTTCCCCAAGCTCCTACTKTTTTCTTCTTAATTTTTCAAAATACCCTYATTTTGAGGTTACTTACCATTTTCTCAGGAAGTTCCCTTAAAGTTGATGGGGAATTTTGGTCACGTCAGAGCAGACACTGTAGCAGGAAAGAAAGCTTCAAGAATTGTTGTGGAATTTTCAGTTCTTTATTAATGTTCTAGAGGGACTTCCCCTTCTCTCCACTCCTGTGGAATAAAAAGTAACTTTTAGCCTGCTGTATTTGTGGCACCTTTAGGAATTCATAGCCATACTTAAAAAGGCTCAGCCCCTCAGTGCCCTTTGTCTTTACTGCCCCATCCTGATAGGGAAATGGGATTCTCTGGGAGCAAACAGGACAGGGAAGGTGGCTGTCCTTGTCATTGGCTTGCAGTTTTCATCACACACTCCTATCAAGCCAGCCCATAATCAGAGCATTTCAGAGACCCTGCTGTGGATCCYAAGCACCCATGCTTGGCCCCTGTTTTTCCCTGTTCTGAGGTCCCATCAGGCAAAGCCTGTTAGCCCAGCGTGCTGGCTGGGAGGCAGAGCCAGCAGTGTCACCTCTTTCCTCTGCCCGTGTGTGAGAGGAAGAGAAAACCACTGTGTCTTGCATCAGCCAGAAAGGGAAGTTTGGTTGTCATCTACTCCCCAAACTGTCCCCTCCCTTGGCTCACTGTGGGCAGGGCTGACCAGAAATGATTTGACAAACCCTGACAAGGTAAGTGGGGCTCTACATGGTCACCCTTTCCTGCTGTCTGCAGATTCGAGGCATCAGGTTTTTTCTGGATGTTTCTTCAATTTTTATTTTGCAGTAGCAGGTACAGGAAAWGATGCCATGAGCAAGAAAAAGCTCACTGAGAAGATGAAGTAACTCTGTAATTTGCAGATCTGGGATCTAGGCACAGATCATTTATAATATCCATTTCTTCTGTATAGAGTATTTGTGGCACATGGAAGATGCTAAAGAAAGGAGATGGGGGTGCTTTACCTGTACAAGAACAAACATGGCTCTTTTAACAACAAGGTAATCTCTAAATCTGTTTGTTCAGAAGCAATAGGTCACACCCTGTATTAAATACTGACAGTGCTGTTCCAGAAAATGAGATGTGAAAGAACAAGATTGTCCTCTATGCATTTTTCAAATTATAAAATGGATAYTTTTTTTAGTTCTAAAATATTCCTGATTGTACATTCTTAGAATAGTTAAAATTCAGTTCTATAATAATGTCTCTTCTCTCTTTTGGGTCAGCTAACTTCAGTTGTCAACTTCTTCAGCTTCTGGGATTGCCCACTGTAAGTGCAGTCATCAAACTTTCTYTTAGGAGCCTTCCCAGGTAAAAAGCACTAAAACAATGCAGCCAAATATATCACAAGCTACAGGTTACAGTAATGCAGTCCTGTAGAGCTGTGACTTCTAAGTATTTCCTAGAACAATACTCCTGGGACTCCTGACAGCTCTGCTGAAAATGAAAGCCTTCCGTGTTCAGTTCAAGATCAGAGAAACAACTCCAAAGACAAACATTTAAATTCATTTTAAGGGTTGTCTGTCAAACAAGGGCTGAGCAATCAGAGGCTGACAGCTTCCTGTCCTAGGGYGAGCTGTCTCACCTCGCTGAGGTGGCTGCAGTCCAGGTTCTTCTGGCTCTGACTSCAGTGCAAACATCTGCCCTGGCAGCGGTTCATCCTGGCCGGTGCCTGTGCGTCCCTGAAAGGAGGTAAATGTTCTCACACTGCCTGGGACAAAGTGGGAGCTACTTGGAAGAAACTTTAGAGTTTATTCACAGGTTTTCAGGGCTCTTAGTTTTGGAGAAAAAAAAAAAAAGAAAACAAGACCCAACCCAAACCAAAACYGAAAACAAAACTCCTCTGACTGCGTCTGGACACCTTCTCTGAAATTTTATCTTGTACCAATCTCCAGTTCAAATAGGGAACTGTAAATCATTCGAGGTAAAACAGCTGACAGTACATTTCATAGCTAAAATGTARCACTCTTTCTGCAGGAGCAGTGATCAGCAGCAAAGCTGAGCACACAGGCCAACTGCATGATGTGGATGGAAGCAAAAACATCTAAAACCATTTAATTCAATTTTTAATGCCAGGGAATCTCAGTATAAAATGGTTTCTGTGAGCCAGCTGCTGTTACTACTRCATGGGCTATCAACTTCTACTGGCTGGGCTCTAATTCCTAGAAATTGCTTGATGCCAAAGTCATTACTGCCTAATTAGAGCCCAGAAGAAACAAGGGGATGAGGCAGGGAAGTTCCATGGCATTGGGGCACAGTGGCATGTTTACAGACTGCTGCCAGCCCGGGCAGCGCAGCGGTTGGCTGGGCAGGCTTGTACAAAAATGCTTTTGTGGCTGCCTTGGAGGGCTGGGAATTTATTGGCAGTAATTTCACCCATGGATCACCAGGTTCTTATTCAGAACCAAGACTGCAGAGTTTTCCTTTGCCCTTCCTTATTTCTTTTGTTTCACAGGAGGGCTGAGTTCACTCTAGGGATCTGTGAGAATCAGTCATTTAACTATGCAACACTCTCTAAATTAAAAAAAAAAATCCTTAGAATGCAAAAGACAGACTAATATTACAAGGTCCATAATTCATATTTTTCTAATCTGTTACTTAGGCATTCTAGGAAACAAGTCATCATTGGAATTGGGGTTTTCCCCAATGTTGGACATTAGGAAAAATGTATATCTGGTGTTTGGGTTAAGGAAAACCTTATCTGTTTAGCTGCTACTTGATTTTTTTCAAAAGCACTTAATTTCAGTCACTTCTATTGCAATGTTTTGCAGGATTTGTTTTGTTTTGGTTTTTTAATTAGGTGTGCAAAATGAAAGATGCTGCTGCAATTTAATTTATACCACACAGAAGAGAAGGTGGATTTAGTTTGAGATTTTGTAAAATGCTTTGCCAATGAACCACATAATGTATTAAGCAGATATATCCATGCATACTAATGCAGGACTGAATACTGAAAGCACAAGAAACAGRAGAAGGCTCAGGGAAGGGACAATGATCAGGCCAGCACACTACTTGTCATCCTCTGATTCCCCACAAAACCTTTCCAGAAAGTTGGATTTTACCTTAACATGGCTGTGCCTGGATTCCGCCTTCTGAGGAGAAAACCTGCCCTGCTTCTGGATTCTGCTTCCTGAGGGGAAACCTGCCCTGCTTCTGGATTCCACTTCCTGAGGGTAAGAGCTTTTCTTCTCACAGGCCCCGTTATTCTCAAAAAGGGAAATGGAAGAACATCTCAGTCCTGCACTGAGTTTTTCCCTCATGGGTCCCTTTTTTTCCCAAAGGAGAATGAAAGAGCATCTTTTCCTCCCACACTTTTCCCCTCATGGATACCTTTACCCACTAAACGGGCAATGGAAAGTCATCTCTCTCCCACACCGATCTTTTCCCTCACTGGTACCTTTATTTCCCGAGAGGGGAATGGAAGAGCATCTCCTTCTCACCCTCCTCCCCTCACGGGCATCTTTATTCCACATGAGGGGAATGGAAGAGGATCTTCCTCCCTCCCGTGCTGTTTTCCCCTTACGGGCACCATTATTCCCGCAGGGGGAATGGAAGAGCCTCTCCCTTCCTCCCTCTCTCCCTCCCGTGCTTTTATCCCCACGGGCACTTTTATTCTCCTAAAGAAAATGGAGAATATCCCTCCCGTGCCAAGTTTTTTCCCCCCACCAGCACCTTTATTCCATAAGGGGAGAATGGAAGAGCATTTCCCTCCCTCACACGCTTTGCCCTCACAGGTACTTTTATTCCCCAAAGGGGAAAGGAAGATCATCTCCTTCCCACCCTTCTACCCTCATGGGCACCTTCGTTCYCCGACAGGTGACTGGAAGAGTCTCTCCCTCCCGTGCTTTTTCCTTCCCTCACAGGCCCCTTTATTGCCCCGAAAAGTAATGGGAGAGCATCTCCCTCTCTTCCTCCCTCACGTGCTTTTCCCTTTACGGGCCCGTTTATTCTCYTAAGGTAAATGGAGAATATCCCTCCTGCGCTGAGTTTTCCCCTCACGGGCACTTTTATTCCCTAGAGGAGGAATGGAAGAGCATCTGCCTCCCTCATACGTTTTTCCCCTCACGGGTACCCTCCCCAAAAGGAAGAGCATCTCATTCCCGCCCTTTTCCCCCCACGGGGACCTTCATTGCACAAGAGGTGTTTGGAAGAGCCTCTCCCTCCCTCATGTGCTTTTTCCCTTACGGGCACTTCTATTCTTCTGGGTTGAGATTTCCCCTCGCGGGCATCTTTATTCCTCAAAGGAGAATGAAAGAGCATCTTTCCCTCCTACACTTTTTGCCTCACGGGCACCTTTATTCTYCTAAGGGAAATGGAGAATATCCCTCCCGCGCTGAGTTTTCCCCTCACAGGCATCTTTATTCCTCAAGAGGGGAATGGAAGAACATCTYCCTCACGGGCACCTCTATTCCCCCAAAAGGGGGATTGAAAGAGCATTATCATCCCTCAGGGGCGCCTTTATTCCCGGAGCGCGGAAGGGACGAGGCTCTCTCCCCCTCACCACACCGAAGGCTCAGCGGTGCCGGCAGCCGCATCGYGCGCGCGCGCGCGCCGGGCACGAGTCCTGCAGCGGTTTGGCCGCGGCCCCGCCCCTTTCTAATCGCGCCGCCATCCCCGAGCGGCGGCGGAGGGATACCCGGCTCAGGGCGGAGGGATCCGCACGCTGGAGCCGGCGGCCGGGCAGGGAGGGCGGGAGGCAGGCAGGGAGGGAAGGAGGACGAGGACGAGGCGAGCGATGCGGCGCGGCCGCGCTGGCTGAGGCGAGGTGGCCCCGCAGTTCGGGAGGACGGGGGGTGGGGAGCGGAGCGGAGCTGGTGCCGCGGGAGCGGCGGCGGAGCGGCTGGAGAACAGCTGGGGAGGGGTCGGGGGGCGCTCCGGGAGCGGCGAGGGGAGAGCGGAGCCTGAGGGGAGCGGCCAGCGCGGGGGAAGGGCGAGGCTGCGGGGCCGGGCGGCGTGTGCCGGTCCTGCCGCTCTCTGGCGCCGTAGTTGAGTGGAAAAGGGAAGGGATAGAAAAGGGAACTGATTTAAAATAGCCCCCGATCCCTCCGGGGGCCGGTTCCCTGTCGGTGCCATTGCGGGGGGGCAGCGGGGCTCTGGTGCAGCCGCAGCCCGGGGGGCTTGGCTGCGAGAGGGGCGGGGGGCGCTGCCCTCGCTGCTCCCCTCGCCCGGGCTCGGGGCTTTTTTTGTGGGGAAGGGGCAGGATGAGCTCGCGGAGTTTCGCTGGAATTTCTCCTTCCTTTCTGAGGCGCTGCCGCTGCTGAAGCAGATTTTTCCTTCCTCTCTTTTTTTTTTTTTTTTGTCTGATGCAGAATCCCAGTAGCTAGGCAGCCTCCCTCTTTTCTTTCCTTCCTTCCTTCCTTCCACCTCTTCGCTATGTAGGAAGGGAGAGGCATCAATGGAAAGGCTGAAATTCGCGTAGATGGACTTTCGGATGCATTTTTTCTTGAAAGAAGAAGATAAATCCCGCTTGCCAGTGCACTGACTTTTGTTGGTGTTGCATCGCTGGGTAAAAATGGGATTCACTCACTCCGGCTGAATCCTTGGAGCGTTCCAGAGAGTTGCTGCAGTGAAGGACTTATCTTGATTTTTTGCATCAGAGGAGCTGCATTGATGTTAACCATTTTTTTGTAAAATGGAGAACGAGATCTTCACACCCCTTCTGGAGCAGTTCATGTCGAGCCCTCTTGTCACCTGGGTAAGCGTTCATTTTCCCCTCGCCCGTTCCTGGTTTGATTTGCTCATTGTTTGAGAAGAGCCTTGCGGCAGGGGAGCGAGGTGGACTCGGTGTCACGGTGCTGCTGCTGCTTCTGTTCCAGGTGAAGACGTTCGGACCGCTGGCTGGAGGAAATGGGACCAACCTGGAGGAATATGTGGCGCTGGTGGATGGAGTGTATCTGAACGAAGTCATGCTGCAAATGTGAGTGTGGGCAAGCGCTGCCTTGGGGTAATTTTTTGCTGGTTTGTCTCTCRTGTATTTTTTTGCTGCCTTACGAAGAATCCTTTTCCCCATCTCTCCTTATTGACCTTGGTAAATTACTTTGATTTGTGCGTGACCCGGTCATGTGGTGAGTTAAGAGGAGACTTGGGATCCTGGCAGATCCCGGCTCCACACAGCTGAATGTCCGAGCAGTGCATTTGCAGGATGTATAGTGTGATACAGGCTGAATCATCATTGTAGAACTTACTGGAAAATGGGATGACTGTAAATAGTTTCCCAGATTTCCACTGAGAGGCATAAAAAAGGTTCATCCTGCTGTAAGTCACGCTCATAAAGAAAATTTGGAATAAATTTGCTTGGCTAATAAGGTTCTAATCCATATCTTGGAGCACGTGACGTGCAACTTAAGGATGGCATGGAACTCACACAGGGCTGTTCACTGAGCAAAAGGACTGCCCTTCAACTCCTTCCTCTTCATTTTCCACATTTCCTAATTAGACTAGATAGCAGTTGAGCAGTAAAGCTGGYGCTTTAATTGTGAGTGTAGAGTGCTTTCTGGCTATAGCCGACAGAAGAAACGTTTTTACATGGGGTTATAAAGTGTTTATTAAAAACTCTGCTTGTCAGAAAGAATCCTTTACAGTGGCTCTCTGTTAATCATAATTTTGTCTGGAATGTTGCCCACTACTGTCATGCTGGAGAGTAACACTTGTCAGGTGTCTAGTGATATAATCATAAAAGTGTTACTAGTGCAAAAATTTCTACATACCTTTTTTTTTTTTTTTTTTTT
>JACDOX010000093.1:985996-1021665 GCA_014549065.1 Cardinalis cardinalis
TGTTTGTTTGGGTTTTTTGGGGGTTTTTTTTGTTTTTTTTTTTTTCTTTTTGTTATTTTGAGTCTCTGCAGAGAAATCCATCCATTTTCTGTATAGGTATGAGAAGCTGTGGGCTTGTGGCCGGCTGGGTACATCCATCAGTGTGTGAGCAGCTTGTGTTGGCAGCTGTTCCTCAGGAGCACTGCTCAGGGATGGGCATCCTCCTGCTCTGTTCATAGCTTTTATTCATATTTAGTGCTTTAAAARTTATTATCCTTGGTGTTCAGCTTGTGTAACCAGTCTGTGTCAAAAGAGCAACACTTCACCACATTTAAGTGTGAATTTACAGCCTTTTGAAACCAGTATTTCCTTTGTCACCTATTTCTCTGCAACTAAGACTCTCAAGTATTCACTTCCAGTATTCACTCTAATGTTGAAAAACATGGAAAGCTTGGTGGAATGGAACTTTCTGGAAAAAAAAAATCTGAGTGGAATCTGGCACACTTTAATAAGAATTTGAAGTGATGCATTTCACTGAAGAATAGTATTTTTATTTTACGACTTCTTTCTTTTTTTCTTGGATTGCATGAAGTGAGTAGATTGTCAGCTGTGGCCACGCATTCGAGATGTTGAACTTCTATGGGATAAAAAAGTTTGACAGCTGGAAGGCAAATTTAGCAGTGGAACAATGTGATTTTTGAAGAATATAGTCTTAAACTTTTTCCAGTCAGTTTTTTAATACTGAGTATAACTTGATGCATGCATGTAAAATGGAAAGCTGTGGAGAAGGAACATTCCCATGCCTAAGGCACTGTGTGTTGGATTTGGCTGTGGCTTTGTGCATCCTTGACCCCAWGCCATGATTACTGTACTGTAGGGAGCATTGGGTGTGTATGTGTAAAAAATACACACTAGAGATGTAAATTAAAAAAAAAATTAGTTTGGTATTCAGAACAGTGAAAACAGTGAAATGTGGAAAAGCATTGGTGTACAAATAAAATTAATTTTAGAAATATGTCACTACACTGGAAGGTCTTGTGGGAGCTGAGATGTAGCATGGCTGGTTACTGCTTAGAATTGCCTCTTAGAACTGTGCTCATATTTTGGGAAAGTTCAGTTTGTTTTGGGTTTTGTGCCAGGATTGAAATAGGGGAAAAATTGTTTCATGTTTTGCAGTGTGGTCCTGTCTGTGGTGAAGTCACTGTGGAAACCTGTGTTAACTTTTAGCCCTGTTCATTTTGAATATCCACCTATTAAGCAAATGTCTTCATTTGCAAAAACACTTCCAAGATGCAGCTCTATCTAATCATCAATATGGATTATTAACAGTGTTTTCTGGTTTTATTTCTCTTTTATTTTCCTTTTATTAGTATTTATTTACTAACATATATTGAGGAAGTGTGGCAGAAAAAATTGTGTCATGTGACTTCAAAAGAAGGGTGTTTTTCGTCAGAATGTTGGGCTTGGGGAAGTTTTTTTGGTTGTTTGGTTTGGTTTTTTTTTTTTAAAGCTCAGTGACTTCACTTGAGAACTAGAGGTCTGTGGTTAGGAGCTATGGCAGTGGGGGCTGTTAGAGGTGCTGTGGTCCTGCTGTATATATACTATAATTCTTACTTCTTTCTTGCCAAATGTTGAAAAAACAAATTCTGTGACCATAAAAGTGAGTGTTAATATTGGATTAGGCATGGTTTGTAAACAGTTAGACAGTTAAAAAAAAAAAGAGTGGCTTTGTTAGTTAGAGAAGGTTTTTTGTTCAGTTGGAAAAGAGTTAATCCTGCCCTCYATCATCTGTAAATGAGGGTCCAGCATTTGGTTCTCCTTGTGCTTGTCTGGATCAACTTTATTTTWAACAATTGTAATGATTCAGACAGGGAAGAGAGGTGTCAGCATTGGAGTCATTGCAGGATGCTGATGGTGCTGAGATTTATCAGCACTGAGTTTATTAGTACCTCATCCATGAGAGAATTCATTGCATTCCTTGTATGGCTTTTACCTTTGGATGTTGGGGGACGTGTGGAAAATTGCCCAGGGTCTGTTCAGTGACCAGTTACATCTAAAGGATTCTTCCTTGCTGGAGATGCTACAGGCCAGTTGATATTACTTTTCTGAATTTTGTTTTTAATTAAGGAGGTTCCCAGTGTCTATAATATTAGCTCCTAACTTGAGAGAATGTCTCTAATTTCCTGTTTAAATTTAGGTCCCGTGCTTCAGGAGTATCTGGTTACTTACCTTCTGCTGGGATCACTCAGTATCTGATTCTTGTGCATAGAAACCCATCTGTCTTTCTAAATCTGAGCCTTTATCTTTGTGCTCTTTGATACAAAAAAGGGGTCATGCATCTTGGAAATAAATCAGAGCACCAGAGATCRCTGCACTGGTGTTCTGCCATGGCAGGGAGGTGGAGGAGCATGCCAGGAATGCTTCATACCTTCACTGCACCTCTGTGTCCTAGTGCTTCTAATTTATATTTATATTTATAAAGTGTTCCTAGGCTGGAKTGGAATCTGTTGTGTGTGTACTGAAATCACGGAACCAGTATCACTCAGTGGATTAGTCACCTGTTGCACACCCAACTACAATTGCAGTAAAATAATACTCAGTTGTGCTGGAGATATTTTTTCAGATCCTGATTAACATCACCTCAGGTTTTTTTAATTGTCTTAGCACTGTGCTGTTTATAAACTCCTCTGATCCAAAAAACCATGCAGTRTTTTTACAGARACACTCATTTTCTGCGTGGTATTTATTTCCAGTTTTGATAGGTCTTGTTCTCTGATACTTGTTAACTGAATTCCAACAGGATTGGGTAAGAAACGATGAAAGTCTTTCAGTRTGAGCTGTGCTTCCCAAACTGACAAGAGTCTTGCTGGGTCCTTTGAATAAAAAGAGACAGCTGCAAGTACTTACAAGATTGGGGCTTTCATTACATTTACCACCACCATTAATATTTGGTCAAGCAACAAAGACTTGAAACAGTATTCTAGCTTTAATTGTTCTATATTACTGTGCTTTGTATTTGTGGAAATAAATCTGGTTTAAAGGAAGTATTGGACCCAGACTGTATGCAGGGCTGGTAATGTACAGAACCAAACTCTGGAATTGAATTCATTTAATCCACTGTCTGGAAAACCTGGCTGCTTTCATCCCAATGTGCCTTTTATAACTTTGGTCTTCATTACAYAAATTAAGTGATACTTTCCATATCAGTCTTTGCATCCAGACATGCTGAAAACTACTTCAAAGATKCAGTCTTTCATTCTTCTCCTGGGTTTTTCTCCTTTTACCATTCTCCCACTGTTTTTTGGTGGCTGAATCCACTTGCAGGCCTTTCACAGCATCAGATTTTCCAGGTGGACTGGCTGCCTGGTGGTGTGTGCCTAGAATGTGGACAGCTTCCTTGGCTGCTGTTCTCAGCTCTGAGCCCTCACTTGTGTGCTTTTTTCCRAGCACTTCAGCTTGCCAGCCCATACTCCTGGCTTGCCTATATCTCCCCCTGAAAACTGGACTCTGTCTCCAGGGCTGGAGCCAGCTGCCAGGCTCTGTGAAAGAGTGCAGCCACTCAATCCATTAACTCCTTCTTGGGAAGAGCAAGGAGGAGGAGGCAGCTTCAGCCAGGGCCTGCCTGGGTGGGGAAATGGAARAGAGTTTTGAGGAAAAGGAGAAGGACTTTGGCAGCAGAAGTAGGAATGTRTATTTTAGAAGAAGGTCAGATATTATTAACAGATAATATTATTATCCACACCTTTCTCACTTCCTGGTGTAGATTCCCACTTCCCAGATGTGCTCTGTCAGGTTTTCCACACATGCAAGGAGTCACTTGGACTTTGTGAGTTGTTGCTCCCAAGAGTAGTTCTGCAGCAGCAGGGCYGAGAATTTTCTTCAGGAAAGCTGAATTTCTAACAGTCCCTTTTTTTGTCAAGAAGCAAATTCTTTAATAAGTGGTCCAGCACAACGTACACCAGGACTGTTGAAATTAAACCCTTTTGATTAGAGAAATGTGGTTCTTAGTGTAATGATGAATGACTTTAGATGGGACCATCATCCTGCAGTGAGCTCTGAACTGGGCAGGTGAGGTGGACACAGGCTGATCCCTGCACCTGTGGGTGCTTGGGTKTTTGATAGAGGGGGAAATGCATGGGCTGAATGTGAAGTGCTTCWTCTTGGCCTGTCTCTGTTTTACTAATTTTTGTTATGCTTTTGTACCCTTTTCCACACCTGATGTCCACTTTCCTTCATCCTGGCTACCCTGATTTATTTCTGAGCGGGAAACTACTCTGTAGTTCACTCTTGTTCTTTGCAAAATTTTGAAGATTAGGAATTCAATCATCTTACTTTCCTTTACACATACACATCCACTTCTGTCCTTTGTCCTTCATRTGCCATCTTGGTTATCTCTCTTTTACTCTGTCTTATTTCTTTTGGTAGCCTGCTACTGATCCCATCCTTACTCTAGGCTATACCTTGGGCCAGGGAATAAAAGCTGAATTTAAAACTATTTTTTAATACATACAGAGAATTCTGTTAAGCCTGTCAACCCATTCCTTAAATAGCCATCTTAGATGTAATATCAAAATAACTTGTCTCAGCATTGAAAGCATTCTGGCAAGGAAAGAACATACATTCACTATGGCTTTGCAGTTCCTTTTTCAGAGAACTTTGCATTTCACATTCTGCATGCTGTTTCAGAGCACTCCATGAGAATAAGAGCAGCAGTAAAATCCAGTTTTAAGTTAGCTACAGACACCTGGCTGATCAGCTTGTACCCTTCAGTGGCAAGGCTGTGCTGCTTCAGCTTTCGTGGGGGTGCTGGTTTCATGCTCTGGGGGTCTCTCCCCCACAAACCTTTGCAAAATATTGCTGTGCTCTGATCTTCTTTTGAAAACTAACCTAGGTAACTGAATTTGGGTGCTAAATCAAGCTCATCTTACGCCAAATTTGAGATTTACTTCTAGATTTTCCTCATTTGTTTCTTCTGCTAAGAAGTGAATTTTGAGTTCTATGTTTGTTCATATGTTMTTWTTTTTCTCCTCTTTCTTCTCTAAGCTAAATAGCAATTTGTTGCCCTCCTTGTCTTTTGTAATGCACCACTTTTCCCTAGGTAGTGATTATTTAGGGATCAAGACATTTTTCCAAGATGCTGCTTTGTTAGAGCACGTGATCTCAGTGGTCAAAGATTATTTGGGAATAACTGTGGGAGAGTGTCTGTGTTTGTTTGCTTTGTTTCAGAGTCCAGCCTTTATCCTGAAGATGCTCCAGAGGCAGTTGTTGTTGAGCACTGTTTGCAAAGTGCCTCCTTTTTGTTTAATGGGATTCATTGAAGCAAGGCAACTGCTTGACCCTAGCARAAATTGCCTGATGTTGTATTTTGGGATGGGAAATTGTAGGGGATGAACCCATAAATGGTGTCTGTTGTGTTCCTGGCCAGTGAGTGAACCTTTGTGTTGCACATTTAGAGACACTCCAATACTTGCTTTCTTTCCTGTAGTGACAGAAGACAGTCCACTTAGGTTTATTACAGAATTTTATCTTGGTTTAAGCTTCAGGGAAATATTTGCTCTAGTTTTTCTCTGTGTGGTATCTTTGTTTTTCTTAAATAAGCCCCYGAGCAAAAAGTGTCTGCTGGAATTTCCTGGTGGCTTGGGAATACACTTGCTGTACATTTAGATTATTGTGTGTGCTGGGCAAAACCAGAATAGAGATACTGGGAGATGAATGAGAGAATGCAGGCAAATGTCACRTTGTCACTAGTCTAACAGTGGGTGTAGAGAATGATGAAAATATKTATTTTATTATCAATCAAAATATGTATTTTATTATTAATAATTTACTTATAGAGGGTTTATTTCCCTTCATAAGAAAGGAAATGATCTACAGTCGTGATGTTCCAACCAAAAGTATTTCATGGAAATCTGTGTGGTGTTTTTTTTACAACTGAAGATCTTTCTAGTCACTAAAACTGCAGTATTTGTGTAGCTTTGGTGCCATCCCACATCAGTATTTCCTGTRGTTGTTAATGTTGAGTACTGAGGTGTTTACCTGTGGTCAGACTATTTGTGACTCTGAAGTGAGAACTAATTTTTTTTGAGAATTTGTAGCTTCATCCAAGTTTAAAGTCAAGAGTAAAATGAGTGAAGATTTTTCCAAGTCTTTCAAAGGAGAAATAATTTTTGGTAGTGCTGTGATTATCAAATAAAGCCAAGCACATACTGCTGTGGTGCTGTTAGTTAGGATAGAAGAAAATAAGAGGAGTTTGCGAGGACAAGTTTAAAAGTTTTTTTTTCAGCTTAAATAAAGAAGACTGCATAAATGTGTATTTCTTTAAAATCCTACATAGGAATTTTCCCTTCTGTTAATACTTTAAATGTGGCAGTGCCTGCGTGTGAAGCTGATGTTCCCGCTCTCACAGCGTCGCTGGGGGTGGCGATGTTTGCAGAGTGCCCGTGCTCAGTTGCTTTGAGGTGATAATCACAAAGCCAAGTAGTTCTCAGCTGCTCTGCTTTTTGGTGCTGAGCTGAATGGGTCTTGAAAAGTTGGACTCGTTTCAGAAGTGAAAAATGCTGGCTCTGAGGGGGAAAATAACAGGCAGTGCTTGAAGTAGAAGTCAGAACTTCAGACTTCAGTATCCTCAGTATTTTGCTTCTGTGGCATGTCAATCTTGTTGCCTTCCTGACCTTTGCCCTGTACGCTCTTGCATCCTTGGGCATCTTTTGGGTTTAGTTTAATTTGGAAAATTGTGTGGTGCAAGCACTACAGCAGTTTAATTCTCCCTTTTCAAATGATATTTCCTGCTAAAACTTCTGTAGTTAAAGAAACCCTTCAAAACCAACCAAGCAAACCAACAAGATGTTCCTTGAAAGATATTTAGATTTGCTGGGTAGAGTGTGTTTGTCAGACTTTCTGGTTCTCGTGTGTTTTTCCTCACTAAAAAAAATTTGTTTGATGTTTCTTCTGGGAATTCTCAAATTTTTAATACCTAGGTGTGTTTATTTTGTGTGTTAARCTGCTCTGAATCCTGTAGATTTTCCTTCCTGTGAGTGCCTCTTGTTAATGTGGTGGCAGCCAGATTACCTTTTGCCAGCTGTGCCATTCATTGGTTTGTTGTGGGGAGCTCMCCCAGGTTACTTGGTGTGGTCAGCAGTGACTCACTAGGTTCAGCTTTTGGCAGAAAGCTTTATTTTTTTTTTTACTTACTGCTTTTTAGTGTGATGGGAAAAGAATAGTCAAGGTGAAACAATAGTAATGAAGTTATCTCATGCTATTTGATGAAATATCTCATAAAAGGAGCAGTTCAGAGCATGGATGGCCTTAAAGACAGTGGTTGCTGTATRAAGTTGGAACTGAGGGTCTGTCACAGACAKCTTTTATGAGAAATCCTTTCCTTAGGATTTTTCCTCCTGAGAAGCCGAGAGGCCTCAGGATCAAAATGTAACCAATGGTTCTCTGCTGCTGTGGAATGCAACAGGTGCATCTGGGATTGGTCTCATGTGGTTGTTTCTAATTAATGGCCAATCACAGCCCAGCTGGCTCGGACTCTGTCCGAGACACAAACCTTTTTTATCATTCCTTTTCTAGTCTTAGCTGGCCTTCTGATGAAATCCTTTCTTCTATTCTTTTAGTATAGTTTTAATATAATATATATCATAAAATAAAAATCAAGCCTTCTGAAACATGGAGTAAGATCCTCATGTCTTCCCTCAAYATAAGACCCCTGTGAAGTCACAGTCACAGGAGTCCAAGGWTTTGGTCTTTTCCGCCAGTTTGCTTAGTCACAGATGTGTTTAGTCAAGCAGGTGAACTATTTTACCTCCTTTCTTGTTTTCTCACACATTTTACTCACYTGCATACATCTTCTTCACTGCAGTTAGGGAAAGGAGAACAAAAATAAATCTGGGCTGTTCTGCACTTTGTTTAAACCCTGGGAAGAAGAAATGCAAGCTCAGTCAGCAGACCTGTTGAATGCCCTGTGGTTCAGCCTGTCTGTTGGCACATTCCCATGTCCCTGGCAGTGTTGGGATATGAGGGGATGTCCCTTCGTGCTGATGGGGACCAGACAGCRGCTGTGATGTGCAGCAGGTCCCATCCCTGGGGCAGGGAGACGCTGGGTTACTGGGCAGGACCCAGCTGCAGCTTTTCCAGCCCCTGCAGCCTTGAGGAACCATGCAGCTTGAGGCACTCAGATGCTGAGCTGAGGCTGGCAGAGGGGAGCTGTGTGCATGTGCTCAGTATGCACAGATMGGTTCTTGGCAGTGCTCCCTGTGATCCCACCAGCCACTCTGTTTGGGTCAGGCCACTCGGTCGTGGTTTGGTTGTTTTTTATTTTGAAGTAGGCATAGGGCTTCAGCCTCCTACCAGTTTATGATGTTGGACAYAATCCTAGGAAGTGGGGTTTTGTGCAAGGGCCAAAAGACGTTTGATGTGAGGCCTGCTTCCTAAAGCTCGCATGATCACGAGGCAGAAAACGTTGGATACAGCTGTTGGACTCCTGGCACACACAGTCAGGCCTTGCTAAGTGCAGAGTTAGCACAGTGCCCTTAAATGGAGGCATTAATACTGATTTTGTGGCAAAGTCTATCTCAGTGTTTGGGGTATCTTCAGATGTTTGAGCAGATGACCATTTCAACACTGCATTGGTTGCTGCTCAAGCRTTACTGTCTCAAGGATAGGAATACAGTGTTTTACAACTAAAAGGTAGATTGTAAAATGTTAAGCAATTTGAAGATTATCACTTATTCTCCAGTGAAAGCCTCATTTTTTTTTCACTTTTTTATTGTTTTGTAAAAGTAAAAGGGCAGTGCTGTATTAAGTCTCTTTGTAAAACAGGTTTTGATCATGCTTATTATTTTTGTGCCAGTAGTAAATAATGAAGGTGCTGCTTTATTAGTTGACGTCTATCTCAAAATTCTATTATCAGTAATTACTGAAATATTGGACAGATACCTCAGCATTCCAGTGAAAAGGACTTGGCAGAAAATAAACTTTATTAGGCATGCAGCATTTATTTGTACAAGTGAATGCTGTGCTGCTGTAAGCTGAACCACAGGGTAGCATTTCACTGAACTCACCAAATACATTCAAACAATGGTATATTTCAAATTAGGGAGCGTTATGATACCAGACTTAATCATTAAGTACCATCAAGGAACAGATGGCAGGGGAGGACACAACTGGTTTGCAGTCTGCATAGATTTAAGCATGAGGCCATTAAGCTATCACATTCCCATTTCTGATAGATTTTGGTCAATGAAAAATTAAAGACACATAATCCCTGATTATATGAAGTCTCAATCTGTGATTCATGACACTGGTAGTATTTCAAAAATCACTGAAGTTCCCTGTGTAATCAGGAGTTTTAAACTAATGCATTATTGGGATAGATGCTCCTGTCTGGTTTTATTGCTATTGAAATTAATGTATCTTGTCATAAGTAGGTTGCTCTTAAATGTAAAATTGCTTCAGGGGATCTTTTACTGCTCTGCTTCCTATCGACTTCTAGACAGATTTGCCCTATTTTGCTGGGCTGTTTGCCRCTGAAGCAGCTCAGTATCCCCACCTCATAAAAGGAGCAGTTCAGAGCAGGGATGGCCTTAAAAATGTTTATAGTAGCCACCAGAATCTGATGGTTTTAAAACCACAGTTTTGAGACACTGCTTTTTAAAGCTGTGTCTTAAACTGGCAACGTAGACCTTTTTACCTTCAAAATTATTTAATTTGCATCCTGTATTTCCATCCGTTTATTTCAGTGTCATTGGAGCTATTTACTATTGTATACTATATTATTACTATTATACACTGTACTATTATACATTATACTATATACTAATATACTATTATATTCTAGTCTAGTSAACAGAATTGTTCTGCACTAATAAAAATACAAACATTATAGTGGTCATAGAAATTCAACAGTTCAACTTATGGGTATAAGTAAAGTACTTCATTAAAATCTTTAATAAATTAGTTTTCCAGAACTGTAAATGAGTTTAGAGTTGCTCTTAGAAGGTTCTGGCAGCTCATGTTTAGTTTTATCTTTCTGTATGAAAAGTAGTTGCACATCAGACTTCATGCTTAGTAAAAAGTATGAGTATGTCATGRCTTGGACCAGCCTGAAAAAATACAGTTCCACAAACCACATAAAATGGAAAKGTGCAGCCAGCATCCTGCTATATTATTTCCTCTTCAGAAGGGGCAAATTAAAATATCAATACTTGAGATGATGAGCTATATTAACTAACTAAATAATATTTAAAATGCTGTTTAGTGGATTAATGAGCATTCAGGTTGGAGTCTGAGAAGATGAGACCTGGTTAGCAGTATTGGAAGGGAAGGTGGGTTTAGTTGTTTGTTTTTGTTTTTTTTTAAAATAAGGAATTTCCTGTTCCAGGACCTAATCATGGTCCTTTCATAACACTGGTGTGAGGAGGGACCTGTCAGSTCTGTGCTTGGCTGTTCCATACCCAAACCTGACAGTTCTAACACAGTCTGAAAGGTAGAAATAAATCAGGGACTGAAGATTAGGGAGCTCTGCTGAACACCAGCACAGAGGCTGCTTGGGGGGAATCCCTCAGTTTTCAACATTTACTTTTCAGCACAGGGTCGTTTTAGTAGCTAGCCTATAAACAGTCTGTGTTCATAATCATTTAATGGCATAATTAATGTGGTTAGAAAGATCTCAGTGCAGCACAGAGGTGAAGTCCTGCTTGCACTGGAAGGTGCTGAGAGCAGCATTGCACTCTGGCAAGCACGGGAAACAATCTTGTTGTCCAAGTCACTCATCCTAGTCATGTAGTAATTGAGAGTGTCAAAGACAACTGACCTCCCATGGTTGAAGAATAATCAGCCAAGAGGACATTAATTACCAAAAAACCAGAAAAAGGAATCTGCTACCAGTAGTGAGTTATTGAGGGTACATATTTAATTACATTTAAAATGATTGGTAGAGAGTAGTGCTGATATCTCACTACCTTGCTTTTATTGAACCTTAAAACCAGTGGGTTAAACTTCTTGTTCCCACTACCTGCTTTTAAGTTCTGCTGAAAAATGTTAAGGGGACTTGGAGTTTGGGGTTTCTGTTGGACCCTTTGCCATAATCTTTTGGAAAAGTTTCAAATTAATAAACTAAATTTTTTCTGTGCACCAGGTTGTCCCAAGGCTGATGTTCTGATTTTAACTGCTGATCATTTGCTCTAGCAGAGCATCTTGAAACTGGACAGGGGAGTTTTTCCCAGTGTTAAAAATCAGCTCCAGGGCACATCTGCAGCCTAAGTTTTCCCAGCAGAAATTCAGTCTCAGTAAACTGCTTCCTGCAATTTAAGCCAACAACAAAAAGCCAAACCAAAACAAAAAACCCCTCCAAATTCTGTTTTAAGCTGCAGCAATGAATCATTTTGGCACTAAGCTTGTCATGGAGGGAGGTGAGGTTGTTAAAGCAGCCCGTCCCTGCTG
Organism: Cardinalis cardinalis; assembly: GCA_014549065.1. Lineage (NCBI taxonomy): Eukaryota > Metazoa > Chordata > Aves > Passeriformes > Cardinalidae > Cardinalis > Cardinalis cardinalis. Next base: position 997,418 of record JACDOX010000093.1, read on the forward strand.
GCTGGGCTGATCCTGTGGTGTCATGAAGATCCAGTGCTATGCAAATACTGAAGTTTTTGTTCATCCAGGATCAATCTCAATATCCTAATGCAGCTTTGGAAATGAGAAAATGGAAATCCTGAGCTTTTATGACGTTTGTGTTTTGAGTTCTTGTGGTTGCATGCTAATTTTGGTGTTGATGCTAAAATAAGAGCTGGCACAACATCCAGGAAACCCCTGTGCCCTGTTTTGAGTGCTCTAAAGGGAGAGGCATCTGAAATGTGTGGCTGTAGAAATGCTGCTGAAGATGATGAAAAAGCCCAGAGATAATCCCGTGGTCATTAAGATTAAAGATGAAGATTAAGGGCCCAAATCGGCCTTTTGGAGATATGCATGTTGAAACAGGAGACTTCAGCTGATCTCTGTAGGTCAGCAGGAATTATTGTGGATTTTCTCTTCTGATTTTAACAAATTTGAATGAATTCAGTGTGGAAAGGAGTCCAGTTCTGTGCATCAGCAAAGCATAATTATTTTTAGCCCATTTAGTTGCTGTTACAGCTACAGGTTGGCTGATCTAATAAAGCAAGGTCACATCTTAGTCACATGGTTTGGCTAATATGTTCTAAAATGTATTTTAATTGTTTATAATATTTTTAGGAACATGGTGATGAGCATTTAGGAATGAGGCAATTACCCATGTCCTAATTTTCCTAGATTTATAATAATAAATATAGAAAAAAGAGACTGTGCCTGYTGCTTTTCTTTTAGGAATGTCTGTGTGTTGGAGGTGCATTTTTTAATATGACCTGACTTCCTTTCCCAGCAGTGGTTTTTCTATTATTTCTATTTGTGTTTATAAGCCAGGAAATGCTGATAGCAATAAACTGAAGAAAAGACATAAATATATATTTTTTAAAAAATCAAATATTCTAAATTTAAGCACGCTGTAAAAGGCAAGCCAAGTTTGTATAGGTAAGTTATATATAAATGAAAAATACGTTATTTTTGTACAGAGAGTATGCAAAACTACCAATCAGAGGGATAAATTGCATCAGAGCAAGTCATGATACCACAATATGCAGGTCATTTTTGTTTTATAGCAAATAACTCCTCTTTCTGCATTTGATTCTGACTCTAATCCTCTGCCTGTCAGTGAGTTATTGAATTCCRTTACTGTTGCACATTACCAGGATCATTCTCCATTGCCATAGTATTTTTTGAAGGTTGTTCTTTGGAGTTTTTTTCTCCTAAAGTTTGCCAGTGGCTGTTCTGGAAAGTGTATTCTGTATTCCATTGTTTAAATCATTAATGACAATGTTGAATAAAACCAGAGCCAGCAGACACATATCCCTGCTGGGAGCCCTGGTTTGACAGGGAAAAATTGGTASTTTGTTTCTGAGTGCAGCATCCCAGCCAGCTCTCATTTATCTGATCATAATCATATCATTAAACAATACAATAATACCATTAAATATCAAAAGTTGCATTCTGCAACTGTATCAAGAATCTGTAAAAGTGAGAAACTTCACAYTGGCCATCCCTTAGGAACTCTTTAAACATTTTCAGAGCATGTTATGGGGTGTGCTTTGGTTCTGCCTGGTTTTCCATGGGAAATCCCAGTGAATGGTTGTTCTGTTGTCCTCTGTGTGTTACCATGTATTGAAAAGGGTGGCTCATCTGCCTTTCCTCAGATCCTTTCTGCTTTGTGAAGGAAAAAGTGATTTGATTTCCTCCCTGAAGCCAAGACAAACCAGAGAATAATCTGGTAGTATAWGATAGTACATGACAAAAACTCTAATTAATAATCCCTTTGTTGTCACATTCCAGCAATCTGTAAATATATTTCAAACAGTTTAGTGTGTGTTAGCAYGATGTGTTTCACATTCATCATCATTCTAAAAGTTTAAAATTGCATTTTGTTCCTAGTAAAATACCATCATAGAGCCACAAAAACCTTCCTGCCAGAGCCATTCCCTGGGAATTGTGTTGGGTGCTCCCAGTTTTGGGCTGCACTGGCAGCAAACAGGAATGTGAGGCTGGCTGCCTCTGCCAGAGACACATTTCAAGCTCTTTCCATCTTCCACAACTCCTTATTGATTTGTGGAGGGAAAAACAAGGCATGGTTATCAAGACAAGGAATGGCTGTGCTGGCACATTAACTGTACCATTTGTTTTGTAGACAAAGCTTTAAAGATTAATGGTCAGTGTGTTTAATGTATTCTTTTTTCTGTTCTTTTTGCAGCAATCCAAAGTCTGCTAATCAAAGGATAAACAAAAAAGTAAACAATGATGCATCATTAAGGATTCAAAATTTGTCTATTYTGGTGAAACAGATAAAAACTTACTATCAGGTCAGTAACTGTTTKTTGTGCTATGTTTTGCCTGGAATTATATCTAAATTTTCTTCCATAGTTATGGCTTTAAGGGTAACAGGAGTAAGATGAATAAGAGATGATTGTTTAGATATCTGGTCAAATTTCTTATCACTGTTTATAGGTATAAAGRTGGTATGAATGCACTTTTGTATGAATAATCATCTGTTTACAGAATAGATACTCTGTGTGTGCAATTACTCCTGTGGTTGGTATTTTCTGAGTTGAAGCAAGTTTTGCACCAGTGAGKGAGATTATTACACGTGCATTTAGTCTTGTAAGTGGAATTTTTGTTAGAAAAATGTGATGAAATTTACTGGGCTTAGAATTAATTTGGGAATTTGTAGTAAATGCATTGAGGATCTAAGWGCTGTAGAAGAGGCACTGAAGTTTGATGCAGCAGTAGGAGCTGGTCCTGTGCCTGCTGGATGCTGAGCTGGACAGGGTGCAGTGCACATGGACAYGCCACAGCTGGGCCCTGCTGCTGTCACCAGTGTCCCTCTAGTGTGGCTTTAGTGCCCTCCCCCACTCCCCTGCTCCTTCCTGCCAGCAGAGCCCAGACAGGGCAGAAATCCTTTGCTCTGACTCTCCCTGCACCTTTTGGCCTGGAGTCTGCTGCTCCTGCTGTGTCCTCACACAGAGTGTGCTTCCCAAAACTGGGAGTGCAGTGGGGATTCCCAGCTGTCACTGCTTCCCAAAACTGGGAGTGCGGTGAGAATTCCCAGTTATCACTGCTTCCCAAACCTGGGGGTGCAGTGAGGATTCCCAGCTGTCACTGCTTCCCAAAACTGGGAGTGCAGTGAGAATTCCCAGTTATCACTGCTTCCCAAAATTCTGAGTGCAGTGAAGATTCCAGCTGTCGTTGCTTCCCAAAATTTTGAGTGCAGTCAAGATTCCCAGCTGTCCCTGTCCTGACCAGCCATGGAACATCTTCCCAGCACTTCCACCCTTCTCTCCTGCACATGGATTTATGTGCTGCCTGCTAAGGCCCATATGTTTTTCCATTTCCTAAAGGAAGTCATTTTCCACCAGGCATTAGTGTTCCACAACTGGTGCAGCAGAAGGCACAAACACTGACAGGATTGATCTTTTTTGGAACACAAAGCATTCCCCATCCTGCACTGGCCTCATGGTATCACCAGTCCAAGTGCTCCAGCACCAGGCAGAATTGCTGGCATTTGGGTACTTTTGGATGGTTCAGGATTGCAGATGTTGCTCCAAACCTTTGTGGTAGAAACAAGTTTATTAGAGCTTTTTTAAAATAAAAAAATACTCTTTTTAAAGAAACAGTTAAAYCAGTCACCATGCCTTTAGTGGTCCAAGCTATATTGAACTGCCCTTTTTTAACTGTTTTATGCACTTTTCCCCTCTTTCCCTTCCCAGTCTTTCAGGGTTTGGTCACCGTGCAAACATGTACTGGTGTTTCTAGCAGGAGTGAAGGCTGGAGAGCTCCTTGGAATCTAAAATTGCWTTTTGCACGTGTAGATGCTCACTCCCTGCAGTGCCTGCAGGGAGGTTTGTGCTCTGTGGTAGTTAAAGTGTTAAAGGATRGGCTGTTTCACAGAGGGGTCACTCGAGTTCCTGTCACCTGTGAAATTCCCCAAGGCAGGAAAGCTGGGGCTTGATGGATGCCTTGGAATCAAACTGAGAGGCCTCCCCTAGCCTGGGGTGGGGCAGGAGCTTCACAGCCCAGTGCTCCTGAAAGCTGAGAGTGCAGGAACCCTGCCTGGGGCTGTTCTGGGGTCCCAGGGAGGGGACAGGACACCACTCACTGCACTGACACAGGATTTTCCTGRGGGTTGCCATCAGACACTGATGAATGTGGGAATTTGGGATTTTTAGCACGGTGTTAACCTAACTCTTATCACTTCTCATTGTGAGCTTGTCCATGCTGGTTTGTTCCATGTGGTTTTGTAACATCTGTGGAAAACCCTCTCTCAGTTTAGTGGAAAATTACATCAGTGCTGTGGATGTACTTGTCAAAAACCTGCACTGCTAAAATGTAACATTCAGAATTAAGGTATGTTAGATTAGTCAAGTTTTTTTTGTTCCTGTGTCATCTTTGTTATTCTCTGGAATTACAGTTCTGGTCCTGAAGCAGTAATTGGTGTGTGTACATTTCTTGGCAGTGTAAGAGCATGGAACTGTTCTCAGCAGTTAGTTCAAGAGAAATGATTCTAAATTTTTGGTGGGCTCCAGAGGTTTAATCCAGTGAATGTCCATGACTCKCAGCAGATTTGACTGAGGAGGTGAAAATCTTCAGTAAAATAAATACTAGTGAACTGTGAAAGTTTGTGCAAGCAAAGCCAGTGCTGAGGTTAACACCAAGAGACAGAAAAGGTGTCAGACATCTCTGGGGCAAGGCAGAGGTGTTGTAAGGAAACAGGTGATCCTGTCTATTCAGGACACAGCTTTTGGTTACAGCTGCTCATACTCTGCTTTATGATAGCATCATGGAATTATTTGAGATACTGCCAAAACCCACCCCCAAAAAACAACAAAAGCAAACAACAAAAAGCCACTCTAAAAATCTGGGATTTTCTTTCATGGTAGCTGTYGACACTCATGAAATTCGTTACATTTTATCTGTTTTATAGTGATTTAAAATATCCTGTGGTGCACTTCATGTCTTATTTTTATTTGAAAATAGTCTTTATCAAAGTCTGAGAAGTACAGGTGTCCCAATTGGTTAAATTTTGTGGTATTGGAAGAGGTCAAATCTGTTTTCTCCCTCCTTGTAATTTGTCTTAGGCTTGTCCAGAGGAAATGTATATTTTGCAGTCTACTGTTAATCAATTCAGGTATAATTTTGATGTTGTATATGAACTGGTGGGAACTTTCAAGTATACCTGTAGCTAGTAATTTCTACTGGTGTTTTTCAAGAAAAATTGGGTTTTTTTGCAATTTGACCTAAAGCAAGTGGACCTGTGTTAGGTTGTTGCTGACAGTGACACCTGATGTGTGCCTTGGGCTCTTCTGGAATATGTTGCTTTTGAGTAGGAATATTTTATATGGTAATGGATCTGTCACTGTGGAAAAACAAAAAGCCTGACTATAGGATGGCATCTGCTGGGAATAAATATCTGGGAACAGGAGAAAGACTATTCTGCTTCAGGAGAATTAGGCTCTGTCTAGACTGGGGATTTGACCCGATTACAGCCATTACAGGAGCTCCACTGATGGAATCCATGGCACAGATAGGCAGAGCTGCTGCCTGGTGTGTGGCACTTCCCAGCTAAAATTCCATGGGATTGTGCACACAGGGGTTTGTACCTTTATATTCACAGCTGGCCCAGTGTCACTGCAGCAAAAACCCCTGGGATTTTCACATCCACCTTTTGGTGAGGCCAAAGAAACTGTGAAATAAAGGAAATTATTTTTTTGCAGTAGAAATGCACCTTAGAGCCAATAAAACAAATATCTATCAATAGGTTAGTCAGGGAAACATGAACATAATAAATTTWAAGGGTTTTGCTGCATTCTGAGACTTGAGATCTCGTTGGCTTAAGATCCCTAAGCCAGCTCATTGCCACGAGAGGATTTTGTTGTGTGAGATGATTGTGCAAACCAGTAAAACAAAGCTTCTGTACAAGTAACTCATAGTTGTTAGTTGTTTTTTTAATTGAAATGCAAATAATTAAGTGTTGTGTGAATTGTATGCATGAAGTCCTGAAAAATATTAAAACTGTTTAATTAATACTGATTTCTCTTTAATGGGTGTTGGCATTTGATGTTTGCTTTCATTCAGTACATATGATGTAAATAATGTTTTAATTAACTTTTATAGGAGACTTTGCAGCAGTTGATCATGATGTCTTTGCCAAATGTGCTAATAATTGGCAAAAATCCTTTTTCTGGTAAGTTTATTTTTGACTAAGATAAAAATGTATACTGGTGTGATCATTTATATTCTTTCACTGGAAATAAAATTCCTGTAGGKTTGAGCTTTTCAACAGAAGATTGTTTATCAAATAAGTGGTTTAATAATGATGAGTAATGATTTAATAATGATTTTCTTTGTCCACACAAAGGGTCCACACTAAAAAATGTGTTCTGTCACAGCCTCAGCCCTGGCTTTCACTCGGATTTATACTGAGTCCAAGTGCATTTCTCAACAACCAGTGAACCACTGATGGCACAAAGTTAAAGTTTCATGTACTCCCAGCTACTGCACCTTCAACTTTCTTTACCTGTGTCACTGCTGAGGGAATTGGCAGTTCAGTGCATCTCACTTGGTCCAGCTCCTGATCCTTGTTTCTCCTTCCCTCAAACTCTCCTGCTTCTCTTGCATCCATACCTGAAAAATATTGCRATTACCTTCTTGTTTTCTCCCCTGAACTGACACTGTCTTCTCCATGCTCCCACCTTCTCTGCTTCCAGCTCTGAGAGTTGCAATTTTCAGACCAAGAAAATTAGCCAGTGTGGATCCAGCTGACTGTCCACAGCCACCTGGGGATCTCTGCACCATGCTCTCAATTCCAGCAGCACGGAGCAGACACACCTGGCCTGCATGGAGCCACTGTGGATTGGGCAGAATTTATTTCCCTAGGTCTAATGTGCCCCAGGTGTTGTCCTGCTGACGTTCTGCCACCTCAGCAGAGAGGTCAGGAACTGCTCTACCAGGCTGTGTGGCTTCCCCTGGCTGCTTTGATTTCTTTGGGATGTCTTCTCTGCTGCTGTGTCTGTGGGCCAGGGGGTTCCTCATGAGCCAGAAGAACCATCTGTGTTTCCTCACTTCCCAGTCCCAGGGCTCATAACATTGGTATTTTCCATATCCCATCTGCACATATCCCATCTCTGTAGGTATCTTGCTTTAATTCTTTTGGGTTTTACTTTCTGCTTTTGAGCATTGCTGCTTTTGCTTCCAAGGTCACAGCTTTTTCAGTTTTTATGTGTGCAGCTGCTGTCATATGCACCAAGAAGTGTGAATGTGGTCTCTTCCTTTCCAAAAGAACAGAATGCATCGTGCTTTTTTAATTTTGATTCCAGACTCTCTTAAGGTTTTCATAAGACTCCATGGATTTGCCTAGAAAGCAGATTTACTGGAAAAACAGATTTAAAAAACTCCAGCTCATAGTATTGTTTTGTAGTGACATTTTTTATTCTGTTCAAAATACTGACAGAAAATGTTTTAACAATATTGTGTAGTATAAGATGACATTTCATTGAAAATGCACTATCAAACCCCACAGAGATAATACTGCATTCAGTTGTATACATTCAATTTTATGGTTTGGTCATTTTTAAGGAGTTGTCTTTGTGTTTTGGGATCTGTGGTTTGGCAGCTCTGCTGATCTGTGCTTTGCTCTTCTGTGGGGATTTTGTTGGATTTGTGAGAAAATTTGGACTTTTCTGTCRTGTAGCACTCACATTTTAAAAAAATTGTTATGCTTGGACAACATTGTTGAAGGTGTTTCAGCTCCCTGCTGGAGTTCAATCACAGAGTTTGGTCTGAACTAGARTATTGACCTGTTCTTCTGGCTTCTGTCCAGAACCTTTCCCCTTTGAAAGTTAGGGCTGCTCTTGCTGTGTCACTTGGAAGAGGATCGCATCCCTACATTGGATTTTTAAGCTTTTTTTGGGCAGGTGCAGGGAAATGAACCCTCAGGGATTTTTGGAGACACTTGCTGTGTAAATCTGGTTGCATCAAGGCAAGCCCCGAAGTAAAAGTCAATTCCCTGATAAAGACTTGGATTTGGTCCACTAAAACTTAGGCTGGAGGTGTGATTTTTCACTGGGATGTTTCCCAGTTTTTGCCTTTTGCACTTAGGGAATTATTTATTAGTAGAGAAACCCCAGAAGATGCCAAATTGCAGAGGCAGTTGAGTTTTGATAAAAGAGGTCAGCAGGGATTTTATCAGGAAATATTTCCTGAGCTGATTGGCAGGAAGGCAGTTGGGAGGAGAAAACTGGAGGAGAGCTACAGCCTGTGACTGTAAATGTTCAATTAAATTACAGAGGGATAATGATGAGGCACAGGGGCAGGGGAAAGATGAAAGTTCATGTTCCTGGGGGAGCAGGGCARGGAGGATGGAAGCCTGCAGAGGGTGTGAGAGTCAGGGATAGGGGTGAGCACAGGGAAGATCAAACAGTGACACAGGGTAGGGACAGAGTTCAGCAGAAGGTTGAAGGGTGTAAAACAGAATCATCTATTTCTGTGTTTCTGWTAGAGGAAAAGGAAGAAAAACAGAAGATGAGGGAAGCTGAGATGGTTCAGTATTTTGCTCTGTTCCTTTAGGGAACRTGGGGGAGAGACAAGGAATCAATATTCAGGCAGGTGTTTGAAAGGCAGTCAGGAGATGAAAAGTGAAGAGGAGCTTAGGGATTGCTTAAAAATTAAGAAAATGTGATTAATTTATTGGGGTAAGTGAATGCAGGCTGTGAGCTGTTGGATTCTCCTGTTGCAGTATTCCTGTTAACCTTTATTGATAAGACAGAAAGCCAGCTGGAATTCCCCTTCTTCAGCTGAAGCAGCTTCTGGTGAAACACTTTCCTTGATGGTTTTTCTGTTTCTCCTTAAAAGACTTCACTGCTTGAGCCTTTGGGATACAAGAAGTCTGAATAAATGACTGAAAATCTCCCATTGGAGTCTATGGTTTTTTTAATTTATTTATCTACCTGAGAAACCTCTTGAAAAATGGCAATATTCCATGATCACTGGGATTATACACATTATGTAGCTCCCTCCAAAAGCAGCAGCTTGAGTCARTGCCTAAACTGTTTTGTCATCCTTGAAGCATTTGCTTCATGGCATTTATGTTCTAGATATAGAATATATTTCTGTATTTAGTAGCAAGATGAGGACATTGTCAGCGTAAAAAGTAAGAAAGATTTTTATTAATCTGTAAACAGAGTTCTTTAACTTAAGCTTCTTTAGGAGATTAAGATGCTTAAGGCCAGATTTGGAAATACATTTTGATTTTTGGATGTGCAGATGAATATCTAATACGGCTTTGTAAGGAATTTAAATGAACTTGTCACCTGAACTCTTCCAGCTTGGGAGTGACAGATAATTTAAGCACTTTTGTAACTATCTTGAGAGACCTGAGATTACCATTGAAAACTTGATTGTAGGTCTCCAAAGCACCTCTAAAAATGTCATTCTGAAGTTTTGCTTTTTGAAGGGCTGATTTTTTTTTTCCATTTGAAATTGTTGTGGCTGTTAAGGTGTTTGGTTACTCTGGAAGTCAGCAGTTAAATGGCAAAAAGGACYGAGCTGAAAATTCCTCTGGTTGTTTTCTAAACTAGATTAACATAAATGATTTGGAAATAACAAGAAAACCTCCCATTTTTTGAGGGATAGGGAATAAGCTCTAATTACAATTTGCAGTTACCATTTTTTGTTGTTTTCTTCTCAGAGCCAGGTACTGAAGAAGTAAAAAAGCTCCTCCTGCTTTTGCTTGGTTGTGCAGTTCAGGTGAGTTTAATTATGTTTGTCTCTGTGAAACTTTTGAATTACTGATCTCTTTTCTTACTATTTTAATACTTGGGCTGGTGTAAAACTTCTTCCTTTGGTGGTACAACTRCATTCCTTGAAAAAGTGGAATATTCTGATTTTTAATTAAATAGCTACAACCCTACACCTGTTATTGCACAAATACTTCCAATACCACCATAATGGGTTATTAATTTCAGTAGTGTTAATTTACCTGATACTGTAAAGAAAGGGAGGAAATGGTCAAGTGCTGAAAATTAACTCACTGCACTGTTTCATGTATTTAATGAACTATCACAGAATTTGARTAAGTAGCAATTTTAAGAAACCTCTTCCTTGTACCATTTCAATTTGATTTTCCTTGCATCATTTAATTAGTGTTGAAAGTTATAATTACTGTAACATGGCATGAACCAYGGATTTACTGGTCACCAGAATTATTGGATAATAATTTAGTCATGTGGCCATTGCARTGTCAGCTTTAGAAGTTTTTGCTCTTAAGAAATGCAAAAGAGGAATGAAAATATTTGCAATTATACATATAGATGTGTATAAAATAGATGTCTCTATTTTTAGTGTCAGAAAAAAGAAGAATTTATTGAAAGAATCCAAAGTCTGGATTTTGATACCAGAGCAGCTGTTGCAGCCCATATTCAGGAGGTATTTTTGGGGGTTTTTGCTTTTAATTTTGGGGATTTTTTGAGATGGAATATTGTGTTGCAGGAGGGGGAGTTGCACGTGTTCAATGGCAAGTAAATCACATATGTGATTTGCATATTGAGTGGTTGTAGTAAGCAAAAAAGGCTTTATTTTTTCACTTGATTCACAAAAAGATTTAATGAATGAGCATTTTTGGGTTTTATTTTTAGAGCAGTACCAGAAAGCAAGTTTGTTGCTTCATGGRTTTCTTAGTTACATAGAACAAATTTATTTTAGTAAAATCTTTATATGCAAATTTCATTATAAGATATAATTCCAATCAAATGTATGTGGCAGGTAATTTATAATGTTATTGTCACCAGAAGGACAAGGTGCTCCTTCCAGGTGGACAAAAAACTCTTCCTTTACATACAATTAAATACATTTTAAATCTTTTTTCATACCTTATCCAGAAAATTTTACCTGTAGAGTTGCAACTTTCTTTTCTTTATGTTTCCTTTCTACTCTTAAAATTCCAAGAGGATGTTTTTTCCCTTTCATTTCACCCCATGTAGGTAACTCATAATCAGGAAAATGTGTTTGACCTGCAGTGGATGGATGTCATTGTGCTGACACAAGAGTATGTTGAGCCTCTCCTGAAAAATATGGCATTGCATTTAAAAAGGCTTATAGATGAAAGAGATGAGCACTCAGAGGTATGGATGTGGYTTAAGAGAAATACATGACATCTTTTTTTTTTTTTCTGAGATAATGCAGCTCAGGATTTTTATAACTAACAGTTTAATTTTCTGCTGACATGATAAAGCAAGGATTCCTGACTGCCAGAATGTTGTTTCAGGGAGTTCCTCTGTGCATATTTGTTAAATARTGTAGGAAAGATAAAGCAGGAATAAAGTAGGAATGATAAGAGGTGATCTTTTCCACATAGCCAGAGTGAGAAACAGCTTCAACATTCATCAGTAGCTGAAAACAGAGACTCCAAAGCTGTATCAGCTGCATTTACCAGCAATCAATAACCCATCAATTTGCAAAGCAGTCACTGAAAGCTGTTCTGTTCCCATGTCCTGTTGCCCAGGTTTGAGGGGGATAAAGCAGAATCCATACCAGCAGAGGAGGTTTTGCAGCCTTGTCTTGAGGCACAGTTGTTGTACCATGTTAGAATCAAGGAACAGAACTGTRTTTACTACAAAGTTAGAGTTGTCAGTCATCTTGGTGGTCCCAGATTTGCCCCTCAATAGAATGAGTGYTGCAATTATTCCAGATATTCCTTTGACAGTTCTTCCAGATCACAGCCTTGATAGGAATACAACAGAGGGTAGATGATGGGGGTTGATGCCTTTGTGCAAAGCAAAGGAAAAATACTTTAAACTGTGAGAGATGTTCATACTTGGCTAACACCTTGATTTATAGGGGGAAATAGGAATAGTCCTGTAGATCTGGTGCTTGCTGGTTGTCAAGGATGAAGAACACAACTTTGTTTAGAGATAGATGTTTATTTTTAAGAGGTGGTGGTTTTCAAGGAATTCACACCTTTCTTTAGTCAGTCTGTTCTGAGTAGTGGCCATTTTGTGGGCTTAAAAGTCTGAAGTGAAAAACAAAATTTAAAATAGCAGAAAAATAAAATTTAAACCAGCAGAGGGTCCTGTTCAAAGGCTGTGGCTGTTTGCTTTAGGCATAGAGGTGCAGGCAGAGCTYTTGACTTCCTCGATGGCCAAAACCTTTCCATCGTTGTGGTGCCATTGCAGTGTTTGCTGTGAATGACACCCAGAGGTGGCTCAGTGAGGGCCCCTCGGGACTTTGCCCTGTTCTCTGCCCCCTCAGACCATCATCGAGCTGTCGGAGGAGCGGGACTGCCTGCGCTTCCTGCCGCACGCCTCGGCCGCGCAGTCCCCGTGCGGCTCCCCCGGCATGAAGCGCACCGAGAGCCGGCAGCACCTGAGCGTGGAGCTCGCCGACGCCAAGGCCAAGATCAGGAGGCTCAGGCAGGAGCTGTGAGTACCAGTTCACACTCAGATCCTTTCCACACATCTGGTCCTCTTCAGACCAATTCACAGAATCACAGAATGATGAGGTTGGAAGAGATCTCTAAGATCATCAAGTCCAAGCTATGCCCCAACACCTCAGCTAGACTATAGCACCAAGTGCCATGGCCAGTCTGTTTTAAACACATCCAGAGATGATGATTCTGCCACCTTCCTGGGAAGAGCATTCCAGTACTTTGTTATCCTTTTGGTGAAAAATTTCTTCCTAATATCCAACCTATACCTTCCCTGACGTAGCTTGAGACTGTGTCCTCTGGTTCTGTCAGAGACCGACCCCCACCTGTCTACAGCCTCCCTTCAGGAAGTTGTAGAGAGCAATAAGGTCACCTCTAAGCCTCCTTTTCTCCAGGCTAAACAGCCCCAGCTCCCTCAAACATTCCTCACAGGGCTTGTGGTCCAAGCCCCTCACCAGCCTTGTTGTCCTCCTTCTCATCYTGCAAGGCGCAGGGAATTTCCCCAGGATCTGGAACAAGTTGTTCCTGGCTTCAGCAGTCACAAGACACAGTTGTTTCTGTTTATTGGTATGGCTTGACAGTGTAGACCTTCAAAAAGCTTTTGAAATTTTTGAAAGTTTGAATTTTTGGAAGTCTACATGGGATGCACTCAAGCGTCTCAACATCCTTCCCAAACTGAGGGCCCAGAATTGGACACAGCACTCAAGATGTGACCTCACCAGCTCAGGGACAGAATGACAGAATGACCTCCCTGCTCCTGCTGGCCATAAAATTCCTAATGCAGGCCAGGATGCCATTGGCCTTCTTGGCCACCAAAGCACATTGCTGGCTCATATTCAACCAGCTGCCAACCAGCACCCCCAGGTCCCTTTCTGCCTGGGCACTGTCCRGCCATACTGTCCCCAGCCTGTAATTCTTTGTCCTTTCAAATGGTTTTTTAGTTACTGCTYCCCAGGAGGGGTATTTTTATAATACAAGAAGATTTGTGGACCCATGGGACAAATACAATGTTTCATCTGTGTTTGTCTCTGTTTGTATTTGTAATGATGTTTTGACCTAAATTTTATTMTCTGATGTCCCTGAAATCACGGATTAAAGGTGGAAGTCTCACAAATCTCAGCATTTTGTTCTCAAACCAGGTGATCATTAAAAGGAAATGAGGCAGGAGGGATTCCTTCTCAGCAGCATGATTTGGTGACCTGTTTCCAACAAGAAATACTCACCTATGGTTAATTCATGGTTCAAAATCATTGCAGATTGGACAAAAAATTTCCATTAGAATGCTTTCCTGTCTCCCACCTCTTTGTTCCTTTGTAAAAGATTTCTTGTCTGCACAACACTCCCTTGCTCCTGAAAACTGCTCCTGATTCTGCAGGTTTCTGTGGGCTCTTTGTCTTCATAGTCAAGGAGCAGATCTGAGCAGAGTGAGGAGTTATTTAAAGAGAAGATCAATAACAGACCTGTGGAGAATCTGCTTCTCCCTGTAGCAATGTGTCAGTTGTTTTAGSAGAGTGAAGTGTGTGTGTTCTGAATTAAAATACTCAATCTGAAGAGATTCAATATGTGTAGAAACAGCATAAGTAAAGGTTTATTTTATTTTTTTTAAATTCAGCAATGGAGAGAGGAGACAGGTAAACTAAATCACAAGCTGAAGGTAGCATAAGTCACAATTYAGGGTTTGTTGATCAGATGGTTTCTAGCTGGCTGGATTAAGGATCTTGTTGATTTACTCAGAGGATCCCCTTCCCCCACTACAGCATGGTCCTCATGAGGARCAGAGGACAAAAGCTGGGGCTCTTTTTCCCTGATGTCTGTATTATTATGTGTCTCCTGCAATGAGCCCGCCCAGGATATTCTATAAACAGCTGCACCAAGAAAATTAGTGAAAAAATTGCTGTTATTAGTTTGATTGACAGTTAATAGATAGCCTAAACAGTGAACACTGGTATGTTCTGTATAATTTAGTCCAATCCTCTCCAGTCTGTAGCTGAAGCGTGCAATTAGGGCAACACTGATGGCTCAGAACAGTCCACATTTTGCACTCTTATTTGAATTCAGTTGGTAAATAATTTYCCTTTACATGTAGCAGTATCTTAAAATACCAGACTTGGATGAATTAACTTCTGTCTGCAGCATTTAGTGTTAAATGCTGCATCTATYTGATAAATTTTAAATTACATTAATTCCAGACTTGGAAATACTCAGCATAAAATTTATTTATAATCTGGTTTTGGCAGTGAACCTTCATACCTGGTTTAATGTGCAGGGTTGCTGATGTAGTTTCCTATAAAAGGTCTGTAAAGATTATTTTTCAGTTGGATGCAAACCAGGAGATACAGAAACTCCAAAGAAGAAATTTGCACACCTCATTTTCTGAGTGTTGAGTTCTGTGTGTTCCCATGTAGAACAATAACAGGAATATGATGCTGATGGAAAAGTCCCAGAAATCAGGAATAAATTTGTGTTTGTGCCTGGTTTCTGAGCACCTCTGGGGGGGAAAGCTGTGACAGGGGTGTTGCACTGAGCTGTGCAGAGCTGAGCCTCCTGTGCTTGTGGGCCCAGTGACCTTTTCCAAACAATCCTTTTCCAAAAAGATCATTCATGGTGAAACTGGCTCATGTTTAAAAACAACTGCTCTGGTTTTGTTTAAACATACCTAKTTTTTGTTGGTATGATTGCTTTGAGATAGCATTATGCATTTCAGTCCATTAAATTTTCTTCTTTCCCCCTTTTCTACTTTAGCTTCTTACTTGTATTCCAGAATGTGGAATAATACACTGCATATTCAAATGTGTTACTGTATCTTTTAAGAATATTCAAACAGTAATTACTGTTTGTTCTGAGGTGCAGTTGAATTTTGAATATCAGGTGTTCTTTGTCTGTGAGAGAATTAAATACTTCCTTTGCACTTACTCATGGTTTAACAAACYCATTTTTTAAGGATTGGGAAATGAGTTGGAAGTGAAGAATGAGTCATGGAAGAATTGTAGAATTCTATGTCAAATTGTTTTTATCACAGGTTTCTGAGTAGACTAAAGCAGACACTGTGTTGTTTCCATGAAGTTAAAATTCATTGTGTGTTCCATGAAATTACTGAGTTTATTAAGCTGTATCTTCTTCAGTTGAGTCAAGACACCTAAAACCCTTAATTCTGCTCTGCAAGAGAAGGAAAAATTACAGAACTATAGAAGTGCTTTTAAAATTGGCTTTACTTGATTGTGACAAGGGGTCAGTGTCTGGTTGTCCTGAAAAGAATTTGGACCTTTTGAATGGTAATTAGAAATTATTCTGAGTTGAGTTTTGGATTTGGATCTCCTGGTACACATTCATGTGTAATGTCTGTGTTTTTTTACACAAGATCCCATATTGCAAAAAATCCTTAWTTTACACTCTGTTTTCTGCCCTGTGTGGGTAGGAAACAACAATTTAAAGCACTATGAACAGTCTTAACAACATTTAAAATATTAGATAAAGACTAAAACCAAAAGAATAACTAAATCTTAATGGCAGCCCTAAATTTTACACTCTGCTGTCCCTGAAGTTGTGGGTTAAAGGTGGGAGCCTCACAGATGTCAGCATTTTGTTCTCAAACCTGGTGATCATTAGCAGGTTTTGTGGCCATGTTTAACTGGTTTGTGTTTTCTCCTTCAAGTGAGGAAAAGACTGAGCAGCTGCTTGACTGTAAACAAGAACTGGAACAGATGGAAGCTGAACTGAAGAGACTTCAGCAAGAGGTGTGGGTTTAATCATTTTCTTATTTTACCAATACAATTCACCACTCTTTTTTGATGTTTTCATGTTTATGTTTTTGTTTTGCATTCTGAACTCRACCTTGTGTAATTATTCCTTTATTTGGTATATTATGATGGAAAAGAATGCCCTGACTTAGAGATTTCTTCTCTAATTTTTTTGTTTCTTCATTCAAGCAATTTGCCACCAGTGCATCCTCTGAAGGGATCTTCTTGAAATGAAAGCACTCCAATTTTGTCTGATTTTTCTTTATATTTTGTGTGGTTATAATGAGGGAAAAACCTTAACTACATCATAAATATACAATACATGTTGTGGTGTTGTGAGGGTCCCCAGGATGAGGTGAGAGATGAGAATTTGRCTCCAARTTCTCAGAGGGCTGATTTATGATGATACGATATGAARTGATGTGATTTGAAATATGATACGATACGGTATTACATGATATTATATGGTTTTATGTTATATGAAATTATATTACATTATATGAAATTATATACTAAAATGATACTAAAGAAAGAGAAAGGAGACATCAGAAGGCTTGACAAGAATGAATAATAAAAACCCATGACAGACCGGAGAGTTGGACACAGCTGGGCTGCGATTGGTCATGAAGTAAAAACAATTCACGTGCAGGGATAAACAGTTCTCCAAATCACATTGCAAAGGAGCAAAACAGGGAGAAACTGAAGCTTCTCAGGAGGAAAAATCCTGGCAAAGAGATTTTTCAGAAAATATCATGGTGACATAATACATATATATATATATTTATAGTGAGTCCTTGAAAAAGCCCAGTACAGTTTCYGTGGAAATACAATCACCTACAATCCTGTGCAATAGATTTTTCTTTGAGTTTCTCAGAATGACCAGTCCCCTTTCTGTACTCCTGTCTCTCCGTGTGTCCAGAACATGAACCTGCTGTCGGACGCGCGCTCTGCCCGCGTGTACCGGGACGAGCTGGACGCGCTGCGGGAGAAGGCGATCCGCGTGGACAAGCTGGAGAGCGAGGTCAGCCGCTACAAGGAGAGGCTCCATGACATTGAGTTCTACAAAGCCAGGGTGGAGGTGAGTAAATGCAGGGGGAAATCACCCACAGCCACTGTAGGAGTGCCTGGGGGGTAGGATGGACAGGACGGGTGGAGATGAGAGATCTCTGAGGCCAGGTTGTGGAACTTGGGGTTTATTGGAAAGGGTCTGGGTGCAGGGGCCTGCTGGGAGCTGCCAGCCACAACTCAGAGCAGGCCTGAGAGAAGAGAGGGGGAGAGAGGATGAGAGGGTAAGAGAATGAGGTTCCTGTTACAATACAATCAATCTTCTGTGTTGAATATTCTAATTCTCACTAACCAGTCTAGTGCAGTATACAAATGCTATAGCGTTTACACACAGCCTGTAAGAATCACTACATTACCATACTGTGTAACATTTTAAACCCTAAAAMCTCCTCTTTGGGCCTGTTCTGCCAAGCTAGTGGGGTCTGCTCTGACCCTTGGGCCTGTCTGCAGGCAGAGGGTATTGTTTCATCAAAAGGGGATTACCTTCAGCCAGCCACACCATTGTTTTCCAGTTGTTCAGTAACTAAGGGATCTCAAAGCTTGCTTTCATTTCAGTCTTGCTTATAGTTTCTATGTTCTCAAAATCTTTTGCCAGACAATCATATTTATAAGGCTTTCCTGTTTCATCTTCCCCAACAAGCCACCATTCTTTAATGTGGCCTCTGCTGGGTTTTGGGGTATCCCTGGCAGGCTGCRGTGGGTCTGGATAGCACAGTCCTGCTCAGCACAGCCTACCTGAGCTCCCAAGCAGCCCCCGTGTTGGAGTTCAGGACATCCCTCTGGCTGTCCTGGATTGCCAGGACCCCTGCCAGGGGGCTCAGACCTTGGCACAGAGCTCAAGATGCCTGTGACTTTKCCTGTGACTTTGATTATGACCCATACAGCAAATGAAGCTCTACAAGCATGAAAGTATAACAGAATAATAATCAGTTTGTCACGAGGTGGAAAATAGATTTTCTGGGGGTTTTTAGAATGGGGGTTCAGAGGGCAAGATGGAGGAATCTGGGCGTGTTCAGCCTTTCTCCTTCTTCTTCTTGGCCTCCATCTTCAGCTGTGATGCTGGCACTTTTGGATTGGTTTAGAGTAGAAGCTCACTGTCTAACATAGGTGATAGGTATTAGGAAGTTATTGTAAACAATGTACACTTAGTTTTCAGTACAAAAAGATAACACTGCCCCAGGGGCAGCCTGAGTGCCTCTGTCTGACCTGCTGAGCAGACCTTGGCGGGCCAGGAGAAAGAATTTTAGAGATAAGAAACAATAAAAAACGTCGAGACCGAGAACTGAAGAGTTCTGACTCCTTCTTTGAGTGCCATGCTGGGCAAAGAGACTTCCTACCCTATCTTGGGGTCACTCTGAGCAGCTAAAGCCCCCAGACCCCCAGCCACAGGCCACCCTAGCCAGCTTAGGTGATACCAGCTCTAGTGATTATCAGATTATCATTTTGTGATTGCAGCTCTTTGCTTGCTGGGTGCCTTAGGCAGACCCAGGGAGAGAGAGGAGAAGGCTGTGGGAGGTTCCACAGGGGTGTCTTTATTGAATCTTCTGTGAAGGTTCTCAGAGATGGCTCTTCTGCCAAACTGGGACAACAGTAGGGGTTTTTATAGGGTACAGAAGTTTTAGGAATTGTCCAATAGTAAGGGTTAAAGGAAGGTGACCTGCAGTCTTACAGAGAGATAAGCCCTCTCCAAAGGCAGAAAAAGGGGCTTCTAAGGTCCAGTCATCATGACTGGGCATTTCCTATCTTGGGCTGCTGAACATGGGGGCATTGCAGCTCCTGGACCTGCTGCAGTTCTTCTCTTGGCTGGGGCTTTTCCAAAGTATATTTGGAAATTGAAGCATAGGGATGGCAGTCAGGCTTTTGTGACAAATTCCATTTTTTTGGGGAATTGTTTTCATGTCTAATGGCTTGAAASTCAGCAATGTTCACCAGGGCTCTAAGCTAGCAAGGCCTGTGGAAGCCTCTGTGAAGGATGGATTGAGAAACCCACAGAGAAATTAATTTAAAAAGTGCTATGAATTTAATCATTCCTTTCTCCTCTGTAGGTCTCCTAAGGGAAAGCAATTTTCTCAGTCAAGTGTTGAGGAAAGAGGGCTGCTCACATAAATGAGTACAGGACAATGGCACAACATACACTAAAAAAAGATGTACCAACACCAGGCAAGGGGAACTTGGAGTTCTGGCRTGAATTAGTAATTTAGGAGAAAAATCAGCATGCAGGAATTGATCAGGCCATCATTCTGTCTGTGAATGACAAATTTGATGGGCAAGTGCCATATGGTATAAAAATCAGTAAAGGAAAACAGATTAGTGTACAGGATTTGACAACAGTGGAAGTTTGATTTTCATAGAATGCTTAAACTAATAAACCCCCTCAAAACCGTTAYGTGTTTTCATAGATTGTAAACTATTGGATATTTCAAGCATTCTTCAATACAGATAAATATTAATTAGTTGGGTTTGCTTCATAATAATTATGAGTTAATATTTGTGTAGGGAGGAGTATGAAGGATATTTATGTGATCCTTTTTCAGATTTTGCAGCTGACTGCTGAAGTTTGAAAAGTTTTGTCTTTATATCATGAAGAAAATTGCCAATTATGTATTTTACACATTACTTTCATCAGATGCTATTAAAAAAATCCTCTGTGTGCCAAAATTAAAGCTGCTCAGGCCCTTTGGGAGTGGCTGGTTGTATTTTAAGATTGTGGGTGCATTTTCAGCATCWTGTCCTGGCTTTGGGCCCTGTGGCCTATAAACCTAATTTTGGGCTGTACATGTAGTACATCTTTCCAGATCACAGCCCAAATCACAGAGATTCTGATGGKTTGATTATAATTATCAAAAATTATTTGTTCTTAATGGCTTAGGGAGTATTTAATTTATGTCAGATTTTATTTTCACAGAAATTCATAAGTTGCATTTATGTGAAATTGCTGTAAATGTGCTTTTAATAAAAAGTCTGTTTTAGCTCCCCAGTTTTCATTTAGGTTTCTCAAACTGGTTGTGATGTGTATCAAAGTTTGCATGAGCAGGGGAATGCTTCTGGTTTGGGATTTATTTGTTGTTGTTCCATTTTTGCAGGAGTTAAAGGAAGACAATCAAGTGTTGCTGGAAACCAAGACAATGTTGGAAGATCAGTTGGAGGGGACCMGAGCTCGTTCAGATAAACTGCACGAGTTAGAAAAGGAGAATTTACAGCTGAAAGCAAAATTGCATGACATGGAGATGGTGAGTGGCAGGGGAGGGTGGCAAGGGCAACTGATACACACTGAATTTAGTTTCCTTTTTTCATAAAAGCCTTCAAAATAGCAGGGAAGAGAAGGAATGTGATGATGAACGCAGAGATTCAAGAGCAATAGGTTTGATTTTTTTAACGTGAATCAATTGTCACTAAAATATTGTGCTTACTCCATGCAGTTTGCTTCYTAATATCAGAGAGAGGTAAACTTTGGAAGAGTTGGGAATTATTGCAATAGGTTACGAGAAGAGGTTCTTTTTAATCTTCTTTTTACTGTCCCCTTTTCCCAGCTCCTCCCCATCTCAGTGTCTAGGCAGRCCAGAAAAAGCACTTTGCCCTTCCTTATGACAACATAACAAAGATAATATAATATAGGCATCAAGAGAATATAGATAATAAAATACTTTGCAGGTATTGAGACTTTTCTTTCAACCTGTGAAATCATTTTCAAGGAGCGTGATATGGACAGAAAGAAGATTGAGGAGCTCATGGAGGAAAACATGACCCTGGAAATGGCTCAGAAACAAAGYATGGATGAGTCTTTGCATCTTGGCTGGGAGCTGGAGCAGATAAACAGGACTACTGAACTTTCTGAAGGTAAACATAAGTGAYTGAAATTGGAATCTCAGAGGCTGGGTAGCATTAGGAAGTGAAATGTATTTCTGAAGTACAGAGCATGTTGTCCTCTGGAGAAATGCTGACTCCCATGTRTCCATTGAGATACAGCCTACATGAGAAGTCTGTCCTTGTGGTTCTTGGTCAGTTAAATAGTTGTGTAAACCCCATAAATACCTGGAAATTGCATTATTTGCCATTCACACTTGTGTACTCTGCAGCCAGAGCATGAGTCTTCTGGCTTTGCTGTTCTCAAAGTTAAGGAGAAGAGCTGTGGGAAAAATTTTGATTCTTCTGTATAACATGCTTGAATACAAACTGGATTCTGTGCAAAGCACTTGGAGACACATCCTCAGTTGTGGGAAACAAATCTGTGCTGTGATTAGGAGAGTAGAACATACTTTGATTTTTGATATTTCTAATCCTCATCACCTCTGGTCACCAAGAGGGCATTGGAAGGACCTTCAAAGGCTGTTAAATCCTCTAAAAATGCAGAGTCTGAACAATTCTGGCTAATAAGTCAGCTTTTATTTGAATAATGGTGTTTTTCTCCTGCAGTGCCACAGAAATCACTGGGCCATGAGGTGAATGAGCTGACGTCCAGCAGGTTACTGAAGCTGGAAATGGAAAACCAAAGTTTGCTGAAGACTGTGGAAGAGCTGCAAAGTGCAGTGGGCTCTGTGGAAGGCAGCAGTTCAAGGATTCTGAAAATGGAAAAAGAAAACCAAAGACTTAGCAAGAAGGTAAAGGTCAGGATGTGCTTGGATGGTGTGAGAGCTGCCTCATGTCCTCTATTTTCTTCCTGAAGGGTAATTTTATGAATTGCTGTTATTTTGGGAAGGCATTACAAGGGCCTCAGTTGAGTTACAGTGTTTGTAAGTTTATGGTAAAAAATAGAACCACCTCCAAGAGGTTTTTTTTATTATTATTATGTGAGAGTGTGACCAGTTTATTCAGAAAGGTCTTGGACCAGTGAGAGAAAAAAATAATAATATATTGGGGATATGATGAGTAATGTAAGTGGTTTAGAATAGTGGAGAGCATTAATTTTGGTAATTATGAAGCAGAAGGAAGTGTGTGTGCAGAGGTGGAGAGTGAGTGATGAGTCTGAGCTGAGAACTTGGCCCTGTGTCCTCATTTTAGCTGAGGAAGGGAGAAGGTGGGACAGGGAATTGATAAACAGCTCAAGAGAGGAGTTTGTCAGGTTTAGCTGTGCTGAGCTGCAACACTTTGCTCCTCAAGTTATGTGTATCAAATAGAATAATTTAGTCAGTGGTATTTATAGAGAATAAAAATTAGGRAAAAAAAATAAGCTGGGGCTAATTACAGTGGGGTGGAAATTTCTAAAATTCCTGAAATAGCTTTGACTTCAGCAGCTATTTCWGGTGAAAGACTATTTTTAGGGTGGCTAAGAGATAATTTAAAGAAGAAAATTAAAGAAATCCCTACTGCATTCCATGCTTCCATAATTTTCTGTTAACCTACGAAGCTGCTGTTTTTTGGAGCAACCTCTGTGCTGTGCCCAAAAGAAAGCTGGGAGGTACAAAAGAAAGGAATAGAAACACACAAATATCATTCAGGTCAACTTGTAACCACTTAAATGTGGCAGAGAAATCATGCTTGAGTATTTTAAATTTTAAATAGCTTTGCTCTCTGCAAGTTGGAAACACTTGACAAAACAAACCCATATATTTAATTCCCAAGGAATCACCTTAATTATCTCTTGAAGTAGTTAAGTAAGATCAAACAACAYTGAACCTTCCTAAGTCAAAAGGGTCTTGGAGGAGCAGTATAAATCTCACTGAAATGGAATTTTAAGAGGAAAAAAAGCTGCTTGAGGAAATATCCAGAGCATGAGAAAATCTGACCCTTTTTTTTTTTTTTACACTAAAGTACTTTATAGATACAGTGTTCTGAGCCAGGGAGAAAATTCTGGCAGGAGTAAATGTATTCCCAGAAGAAATTAATGTTTCAATTAAAGATTAGAAAATTCTGTTTAATTCTTTCCCTTAAGCTTCTTTATTCATTTCTATAAGGGTGCCTTCAACCCAGCTAAGACTGTMATTTTTAAGTACATTTTCAAACTTTTGTTTCTCTTCCCAGCTTGAAGAGCTGGAGAATGAAATCAGCCAAGAGAAACAAAGTCTTCAGAACAGTCAAAATCAGAGTAAAGATTTGCTGAAAGAAAAAGCCCAGCTTGAAAAGACCCTTGAAGCACTTCGAGAGAACTCCGAGCGACAAGTGAGTAGCACAGCCCAAAGTTTCACTGCTGCTTTGTGCTCTGCTGCTCTCCTTTTGGAGGATTTTACAGACATAAAGGGATTGTAAATGGGGTGGATTTGCCAAAAGGAGGTTCCTGGAGGAGAACAGCTTTGCTGGGAGCTGCAGGCAGTGAGAGACATGACTCATTTCTGGCTGGGGCTTTCCTGGTGGGTTCAGAGCTTGGTGGTGTTTTTAGCACTCCCACGGCTTCATGGAGCTGGTTGGAGGGTGCAGCTCAGGAGAGAAAATTGGGAACTTTGGAGGGAGGCCAGGCACTTCCCAGAGGGGGAGAGCAGGTCCCAGGAGCTGGCAGTGCTTGGAGTAATGTTGGAGTACTGATGGGAACTCCAGCAGCCCCTGGTCCAGCTCCATCATTCTGCCCTGCACTGGGAGGGGTTCCTGCTGTGAGCACCTGGATTTGTTTGTGGCAGCCAAACACTGGCATCTAAATCTCTGTAAGAGATGCACCTGTGCCTGATGGACACTGGCACCTCCTGAGGTGTCTGCAGGGCAGCCACCAGGAAAAAGAGTTCTGGAATTCCCAGATTTAGGAGTTGAGTCCTTCACAATTAGAACTGCTGTTAGCTTTTATAAATTCTATTTATACCTCCTGATGACATAGCCATTTAATTCAGTTTCTGGGTTCTGGACGCTCCTGGAACTCCCAGATTTAGGAATTGAGTCCTTCAGAATTAGAACTGTGTGGTGGTGTTTGCAGGGGTCTTAGGATGAGGGAGGAGAGAGGATCTGACTCCATGTTTCAGGAGGCTTGATTTATTATTTTATGATATATATTATATTAAAACTGTACTAAAAGAATAGAAGAAAGGATTTCATCAGAAGGCCAGCTAAGAATAGAAAAGGAATGATAACAAAGGCTTGTGKCT
>JACDOX010000093.1:1021670-1125541 GCA_014549065.1 Cardinalis cardinalis
AGASAGTCTGAGCCAGCTGGRCTGTGATTGGCCATTAATTAGAAACAACCACATGAGACCAATCCCAGATGCACCTGTTGCATTCCACAGCAGCAGAGAACCATTGKTYACATTTTGTTYYTGAGGCCTCTCAGCTTCTCAGGAGAAAAAATCCTAAAGAAAAGATTTTTCACARCATATCATAACTACAGAACTGCTGTTAGCTTTTGTAAATTCAGTTTATACCTCCTGATGACATGGCCATTTAGTTTATTTTAGAGTAATTAAAGTAAATAAAGTGATTAATTAAAAAAATACAGAATATTATATTTCAAAAAATACTGAATATTTTAAAGGCCATTTATCAGTAAATGGAATTCCAAGAACTGGCATCTGAATCTTTGTAAAAGATGTACCTGTGCCTGATGGACACTGGCACCTTCTGAGGTGTCTGCAGAGCAGCCCAAGGAAAAAGAGTTCTGGAAGCTTCTGGAATTCCCAGATTTAGGAATTGAATCCTTCAGAATTAAAACTGCTGTTAGCTTTTATAAATCCTGTTTATACCTCCTGAAGACATGGCCATTTAGTTTAATTTAAAGTACAGTATTTTGAAATGCAGAATATTATRTTTCCAAAAATGCTGAGTATTTTTAAAGGCCATTAATAAGTAAATGGAATTCCAGAAGGAAGAAAGGAGGGAGGTGARAAAAAAAGCTTGTCATGGAAGGTTTGCTTTGATTTAAAGATACATATCTTGTTTTAGGACTGATATTTCAGTGAGACTATTTCTGCTTAAAAATAATTTACTTAGGAGCTGATGGGTCAACAGCATCTTCCATATTTCTTCCAAAATTCTGTGCTGACACTTACTGGAGTTGACTGTAGGAGATTAATTTGATCTCATCCAAAATCTTGGAGGCATTTGTCAGGATTTTTTGTGGAATTGGGATTGTAGAAGCAGAATTCATGGACGTTATTCAGTGCCATGGCAGGTGCTSCAGAGCTCTGTTTTTAGGCACCTGTTAAGGAGTTTCTGGTGAATATTCCAGAGCAGTTTGTCATTGCTGGGAGCAGTGGATCTGTAATTAATAGTTCCATTCAGATTTCACTGTGGAAGAGCAGCCTGTAATTTTCTCAGTCTGTTTTTCATTGCAAGCAGCACTTTTGCTTTCCTCCCAAACAATTTATTGTTGAACCATCCCTTACACTGGGTTATTAGTGTACATTTAAATATTGATCCAAACAGTTTTGCTGGATTTTGCTGTSTGGTGTTACATGCCCAAATAATTCCAAATTATTTGGAGCAACCTAAAAAGTCAAGAAATACTAAAAATTAAGGTGTGGGTTCTGCCTTTATCCTTGAGGTAGATCTGGTAAAATGTTTCCTAGAAAAATAATTCCAATATGATTTACTTTTTCTGAAGATGGTTTGGAACAGCATATCCAAAGGTTCTTTTTAACTCATAAATCAGGGTAACATTGATGTGTTTCTTCTCAAATTGTTGTTGAATGTAATCAGGATTCCCATCCATCACCTCTATTTTTTCCAAGTGAAATAAAGAGAATTTTGTGGCTCCCACACCTCCCTCCATCTCAGGTTTGGTTCAGAACTTGCTGCAGTCCTGTTCTTTGTGGACACACAGCTCTGGAAATCACAGAGTGTAAGAAAAACCAATCTCAACATGRGTAAACACAAATGAAAGTGAAATTTGCTAGGAMGTAGGTAAAGCTTTATTTTGATTTGTGCTTTATTAGTTTTGRGTTTACATTTATCTATTAATATTCAAGAGGAAGAGATTTGAAGATTTACYTTGTTGTCAAACTTGAAATAATGTTTGTGATTCTTCAYATGAACATTAGAGTAAGAGATTTTCTTTAATTTTTAAAATAAAAGGTGAAAATGATATGATTATCTTTTAGTTTATATGTGAAAGCAATTCCTTGTTGGCACGTTGTTTATCACTTTACCATTTTTCTACCCAAATTAGATTAAACTCTTAGAACAAGAAAATGAACACTTGAATCAAACTGTGGCTTCTCTAAGGCAGCGCTCACAAATCAGTGCTGAGGCAAGAATGAAAGAAATTGAGAAGGAAAATAAAATCCTCCATGAGTCTATCAAAGAGACCAGCAGTAAGTTAAATAAAATTGAATTTGAAAAAAAACAAGTCAGGAAAGAACTGGAGCACTACAAAGAGAAAGGGGAGAGGGCAGAAGAATTAGAGAACGAGCTGCATCGTCTGGAGAAGGAAAATGAGTTATTACAGAAGAAAATCACCAACCTAAAAATCACTTGTGAGAAGATTGAGGCCTTAGAACAAGAGAACTCTGACCTGGAGACAGAGAACAGAAAGCTGAAAAAAACCTTGGATAGCCTGAAAAACCTCACTTTTCAATTGGAATCCTTAGAAAAGGAGAATTCCCAACTGGACGAAGAAAATTTAGAGTTACGGAGGACAATTGAATCCTTGAAGTGTACAAGCATTAAAGTGGCACAGTTACAGTTAGAAAATAAGGAGCTGGAGAGTGAAAAGGAGCAGCTCAAAAAAAGCCTTGAACTGATGAAAGCCTCTTTTAAAAAGACTGAACGCTTGGAAGTCAGTTACCAAGGCCTGGACACAGAAAACCAAAGGCTACAGAAAGCCCTGGAAAACAGCAATAAGAAAATTCAGCAATTAGAGAGCGAATTACARGATTTAGAGACTGAAAATCAAACCCTGCAGAAGAACTTGGAAGAGTTAAAAATCTCCAGTAAGCGCCTGGAGCAGTTGGAAAAGGAGAATAAGTTGTTAGAACAAGAGACTTCTCAACTGGAAAAGGATAAGAAACAGCTGGAAAAGGAAAATAAAAGGCTTCGACAGCAAGCAGAAATTAAAGATAGTACCTTAGAAGAAAATAATGTCAAAATCAGTAATCTGGAAAGGGAAAATAAATCTCTATTTAAAGAAATAGTTGTGTATAAAGAGTCTTGTCTGCGCCTGAAAGAGCTGGAAAAGGAGAATAAGGAACTGGTGAAAAGAGCTACCATTGATAAGAAAACCCTGGTCACTTTGAGAGAGGTAAACAGAGGAGTTTCCATTCCCATCATAATCTGTGTGTAATGTACAGGAATTATATCTGGGTKYCTGATTTRGRGTTTTTTTCTGCATTAATCTGTGTRCTATTAACACCTTTATGCATTARATAATCAAAATTTCTATAATCAGTCATGGAAAGGAAGAATTATCATATTGCTGGGATGTTTCCCCTTCACTGGCATGTTCCACACCACATTTCAAGGGGAGGTCTAAAGGAAATCTTAAAGGGAAAGGAAGAGGGCACAGGGAAATCATATTCTAGTTGCAGTGTAATCTCTGATACAGCTGAAAGCTGGCAGCTGCAAGGAGACTTAAAGCTGAGTTATTCCAGTCATGTAGGGGTAAAACACCCTTGTCTCAGCCCTCCTAGAACTCAGACTACATTATTTTATTTTCCTGAAYTTTTTTTTTATTATTTTGCTATAAATACTGACTGTAGTTTTTTCTGTGCAAGGACTTGGTGAATGAGAAATTGAAGACTCAACAGATGAACAATGATCTGGAAAAACTGGCCCACGAGCTTGAGAAAATTGGCTTGAACAAGGAGCGTCTCCTGCACGATGAGCAGAGCAGTGATGACAGGTGAGAATGACAAAAAGAACAAATGAGGATCTTTTTTATTCTTAAAGTGGTTTTGCAGACTGGTTCTGTGCATACTCTTTAGATTTTTAAAGCACACTCATAGACCCAAAAAGGAGCTTGATATTTTTGGAAATTAATTAGTTGGTGTGCTTTCACATTCAGCTGACTGTGACAGTGAGTTGCCACTTTTTGTTGCTAAGAGACTCATTGAAGTATGTCAGGAGATACAGTTAATTATAATTAAAATGTTTTATGCTCTAGTCAGCAGCAGCAACAGCAGCAGTAAAAGATAATTAGCTCAAAGTAGGTTTTTTTCCCTTTTTGTCTACCTGTCTGACACAAATGGTTTTTTGTAACATAGTGATTACCTTAAACTGTCTCATTCTTTCCTTGCAGCCATTTCCTTCTAATTCTTCCATCCTAAAGGAAGCTTTTCATCCTAAAATTCTTCCAATCCTAAAGAATTCCTCCATCCTAAAGGAAAAGCTGCATCCCCACTTCCCCTGGCTGGGAAGTACCCAGTGCTTGAGTGTCTCCAGATCTTGGTGGTGGCTCTATCACTCCTCCACACCTGCACTGGAAGGCAGCTGCTGCCCTGACATTTGTCTCCTGTGCTGCATTTTCCTCCTCTGCCTTATCCTGCAGGGATTTAGGGAAAATTGGTGACAGGACAAAGCAGACAGTGTGGGCTTCCAGCCAGGCTTTGCTGTGCAGTTTTACCAGTGCAGTTCTGCTGTCATGATCTGTTACTACAGCTGACTGTCCTGAGCATGGAGATTGATCTGGGGCCTTCTGTGTGCAAAGGAACCCAAACCTGGGGTGTGAATCCAGCTGGGGTGTGAATCCAGCTGCCCTTTCCCAGTGCTCTGTCACAGGGTCCTTGTAACCCCCTCTTGGTTTCTGCTGGTGGTTTTCTCCTGCCTTCCTCAGCTCCCAGATGAGTTCAGGAAAAGTTCTCAGAACTTGAACTGGTTGGATTTGTTCTGATTTAAGCATTTCTGTGTCATATACAGCACTTGAGAAGCATTTGGTGTGTCCTTAGGTAAATATGCCCAATAAAAAACACCAGATCTTGCTCCAAGGTGAAGTTTAAATTTAGCTGAAGCCCAACTGGAGCAACATTTAATCAGGTTCTAGGTTAGAAGTGGTTGGGCTCTGCTGMTGGCTTGAGCTTCTTTCCAAGCTCCATGTGGAGAGCTGGAAGATCATGAGAGGACAATGCTTGTTTTCAAAGTGAGAGCTAGGATTGGTTTGAGATTTTGCTCAGCCCATGAATATCCTGCTTTTCCATTGTTCTCAACTTCTTCATTCATCCCAAAGATACCTGGATTGCTTTCCTTACATAACAATACATGGGTGAGTCATTGCCAGCTCTTCCATCATGAAGAACTGGGTTCATTATGGATAAAATGACTTCTCAGTGGAGTTTTTCATCTGCCTCTGTCATTCTGGTAATGGAAATTAAAAATGTACCATTTTCCTCCTCCTGGTTGGAAAGAGCTGCTTGTTCTTTTTAAGGAATGATCTTTGGTAGCACCTTTCTGTTGAGGTCTAAACTGGCCAGGTTTTATGAGTGAACTTGGAAGTGTTTTCCATTTTCTCTTGCCTGCTATCCTTGGACAAACATTAATAGATTTTGACTCTGAATCCAAAATAACCCAACTTGCAGTTATATTCAAAAATGTGTASCATCTTTCATTGTTCAAAGTGTAAGTGGGTATTGGATCTCTGCTATTATTATTTTTCCTCCTTTGTTTTCTATACAACTATGTCATTTTCAGTAGCAGGAATTGCTTTTAGCCAAATCTCTGCTTCAGCTCAAGAAGGTGAAATTCTGTATATTCTACTAGTCACAGGCTGCCTACCATTCCATAAATCCTTGGGAATCAGTTGTCATATCTGGAATTCTCAGATTCTCCTCCTGCTGCATAATGCTACTRGACAGCTTTCTGCTTATTAATTCTCTTCCCATTGGTCTTCTGCTCCAGTTCCTGACTGGATCTGATGCCATTGTCCATTCAGGAGTGTGCTGCACTTTATTTCCTTCACTAAATTGATGGATCCTTCAGGAGCCAGGACTAGAAAGGGGGAATATCAGTGTTTGGTTTATTTTATCCAGCTGTGGGGAGCAGTGGGGTTTTCCCCAGATTCTGAGCCACACACAGGGACTGAACTGCTTAGGAGTGATTAATGAGTGTGGGTTTTGGTATTAATGAGTTTGGGGTTTATTTCCCATAAAGAATGTGCAGTTCTAAATCAATCCAGTTTAATCTGGTCACTTCTCTCTCAAACATTGACATTTTGGGGGGTTTTAGGTGCCCTACAGTGTTGTGAATGTGGTTAAAAATGGAAGCTTTGCACATCAAGGGTGGCAGCAGTCTTAAAATACCAGCAGCTGGGCTGAGTGAGCAATTTGCACATTGATGCACCAAACAAGTGTGCACCTGCACAGGGCTGTGCTCCATCTCCTTCCCTGGCCTCCCCTTTGGAGCTGCAGGAAATGGGAACTGATGAAAATCTTGCTCTCCAAATGCTTCACATCCTAATTGAGTTCAGGTCCCCGCTGGATTGGCTGGAGTGGAGCCAGAAGGAATGCAGGCACCACTCACTAATGGTGCAGAGAGACCCAGCACCCCCTGGTGTGCCTCAGTGGGGCTTTTTCTGGGTCTAAAATGTCTTAAGAGAAAGGAGGGCTCAAAAGGTCAAAAATGGTTTTGACAACCATCTTCTGGTTATTTTTGACATAGGACTTGCTGGGGATACTGAGGTGCCTTCATACTTTTGACCACAGCACTCAGGGATTTTGGAATGTAGCTATGAGTCTTTTCTAGACCATTTTAGAATGTAAATACCTGGAATAATTATTTAAAATACAGACTCTTTTTTGTTGTTGGCCAGTAGGTACAAGCTTTTGGAGTCCAAATTAGAATCCACRCTCAAGAAGTCTCTGGAAATAAAAGAAGAAAAAATTGCTGCTTTGGAGGCTCGATTGGAAGAATCAACAAATCTAAACCAGCAGCTGCGTCAGGAGCTGAAAACAGTAAGGAAAAGGGCATTTTTCTGTAATATTAAATGAGCTGGTGTTATTTCTGCACTTTTTGGGTAAGACAGGAAAAAATGGGCATCATTCAAGTCATAGAAAGCAGGACAAAGGTGTCAATGCTTTTAAGACTGTGTTGAAATCACATGAGAAGTTGTTGAGCTTATTCACTGGCCATGAAAAYGTCAGCTGGATAAATAACCTGGAGTTGATTTGATTTGGGATGTCAKTTCCAGTTACATTTTCTGGCCTACCTTGAGCAGCCTGAGTAGATTGGTTAAAAAAAGAAATTCAATCACCTTGCTTGTAGAATTTTAGTATAGAAGTTGCAGGATACAGTTAAAAACACTGAAATAAAATATAAAATAGAGATCTGCCATTTGTTGGGCTTAAACTGTCTATATCCATAAATAATTTGTACATCACCTCCCCAAACATGTGCAAAAACCAAATTTACAAATGCAGTAACARCACTTCCTCTTCTTTGAGAAGGGTCATGGGCAGGTAATAAAGTAATAAATTTGGAAGTACAAAATGGAAAATTCTAAACCTAACCTAAATTGTCCTAAATAATTCCAGGTGAAGAAGAACTACGAAGCTCTCAAGCAAAGACAAGAAGAGGAAAGGATGGTTCAGAATTCTCCTCCAAGAAGTGGAGAAGGAAATCAGTCTGTCAATAAGTGGGAGAARGAAAATCAGGAGACCACTAGAGAGTTACTGAAAGTTAAAGATCGATTAATYGAGGTGGAGAGGAATGTAAGATGTGTTTTAAATATGGTTCTGGTGGTAATTATTGGTGCTGAGCTGTTGCACTAATGCAAATGAGGCTGCTGTTAAGACTCTTTAGTTTATCACCTTGTTTCCATCCCAGGCAGAATCTGAATTAAATGCAGTGTGTGTAGCAGCTGGATTCTGCTCTGTGGGATGCTATAAAGCACTTGACAGGCATTTTAAAAGGAAATGTGAAAACCTGAATTTGCCCTTTGGCATGCACAGCTCTCTCTCCAATCCCTGTTACATAATCCCTATTTACACCTGGAGTCCTGGAGGTTCCTCTCCTGTTCCTCCATAGGTGCAACATCTGTTCTCTGTTTTTCCAGTGATAAATCCCCCAAAGTGTGTTTGTTCTGCAGTTTTATCCCACCCTGTAAATCTCTGCATGCTCCTGCTGCTTTCTGTGGTCTGGAGAACACTTCTGTGTTATCTTGGGGTTCCTGGAGCAGCTGGGAGCTGAGGATTTGTGTGGTTTTCACCCCCAGAACGCGACGCTGCAGGCGGAGAAGCAGGCGCTGAAAACGCAGCTCAAGCAGCTCGAGACGCAGAACAACAACCTGCAGGCCCAGATCCTGGCCCTGCAGAGACAGACTGTGTCCCTGCAGGAGCAAAACACAACTCTGCAAACTCAGAATGCCAAGCTGCAGGTAATGCTGCCTTAGTTTGCTTTCAAAAATAAAATYAAAGGGTTTTTTTTCCRAAGGAAAACTTCAAATACGTTGTTATGGTTAGCTTTAAAATTACATTTGGCTTCCTGCAGAGATATGGGAGAGAAGGTGATATGAAAAATCTGCACTYTGCAAAAATAGTTTGTTTGCTGATGAATAACTGCATTTTTAGAATCTGTTTTAGTTCTTTGTCCAATGTAAAATCTTGACTTTATACTTAAAAGTAGAGTAGATTCTCTTACCCAGTCTTCCAAGATTCCTTGAGATTTTATTGTATTTATACATCTAAATTAGATCAGGGAAGTAGTGTGTCCAACCATATTTTAATAAATTTTATCTATTTTTAGAAATATAAAAAAAAMCCCAAAAATTAAGKGCCATACCTAAAAGGAAAATCAAGATACTTAAATACAGAATATTTTCAAAAAAAACCAAAAGAAAATGGAAAGCTGCCTAAATATGTGAAGACCTGAATTTAGATAATTGAGAGGCWGTAAAAAAGGTAATGTGGGACCATGGAAATTATAAAAATGGTTGTCCCCAGAGTCTTGCAGCACTTCTGGCCAAAATTCAGATGCTGCCTTTATAGTGTATAGGGTTATTAAATGTGTATCTTTTTTCTTTAAATATTAAATATTCTTGTTAATCAGTTTAATGCTTTTGGTGTTCTAAAGACTCAAAACTCCTTCAAGAGGGGATGAAAACCCTGCAATGCAGCAGAAGGAGTGAAGAGTGTCAGAAAGGATGGAGGGCTGATGGAAATCAAGATGTCAAGAACTGTTTAAATGGAACAAATTAAGCATTTGGTGGATGCCTGGAGTCTCCTCCTGCCTCTTCCTGGAAAGCAGAATGATGTTGTCCCATGGATGCACTTTCTGCTGCCACGTTGGAATGTCATTAGTGCCCAGCACTCCAGTCAAACAGGACATGGGTGCACACCCATGTTGTTAAAAACCAGTGGATATGACATGGAAGKGTCTCATTTAAGCAGTTGAGAGGGGATTGCTGGGATTGAGAGCTCTCTGAGGGCTTTGTAATTCCCTTCATCAAAAACCCCCAGSAATATCTGTGTAGTTCCTTTTTTGCCTCATGCCCAGCAGAGCAGGCCTSTCCTCTCTGGCAAAACAATTCTCCATGAACTGCAAATCCAAGTGGAAGTTGAAATATGTTCAGGAAAATCAAAGTGATGAACTGTTGGCTAAATCTGAAGTGCAGACTGAGCTGCTCTACCTGGACTGTGCCAAAACTGTTCCTCAGCAGCTATTTCTTCTCTCCCTGCTGATACCCATAAGGAGCAGCCAAGGGAAAGGATATCTGAAGGGGTGACTGGGAATTCTGACCTAACCAAACTCAGGCTTCAGCCTGGGAAGTTTCCCAGCACACCCATGCCATCAGACATGACTTCATTTCCAGTGAAAGATTCAGCTTTCTCATCTGTAACAAAGAACCCTGCAGTTGCAGCAGGAAGGGATTTGTTCCCTGGTAACAGCAGGAACTGGASTGAGAGATGGAATTTTCTTTTTCCTTAATAGATACCCCGAGGGTATTAGAAGGCTCAGTAGTTTGTGGTTTTCATCTCTTGCACAGGAAAGAGAAGGAAGCTGTACAGGTCAGGKGACAAGCACCAGTTCTTTAAGATAGCCAAGGATTTCTCCAGAGGCACAAAAAGTGAAGTTGTTGGTTGATTGGGGCTTTTTAAAAGTGTTTAAGGTTGAAGGCTTTAGTGTATTAATACACATGAATACTGTTCTGGGACAGCTGTTGGAGAGCTGGTGCTGTTCCACAAAGGAGCACAGAGCAGAACATGGGGAGTTCCTTCCAGGTGCTGTTACTTATCTCCCTGTCTCTGTTAAATGGATGTTCCTGTTGGAACTCTCATTGTGAAAGAATGTGTGGATACCATGAAGATTTCATGGTGACGGTACAGAATTTTTTAAAACATAAATCTGCATGCCAGTGTGAAAGTTCCTTTTATTTTAGTCATGTCACAGATTTGGCTTTTATCAGGATCACTGGTGATCCATTTCTCCAAGGTATCTCAGTGCTAGGGGAAAACAGCCCTGTCAGCAAGATAACGTTTGAACAGATGTTGAAAGGTAAATAATAATTTGATCCATCCCTGTCAATTCAATCACATGCTTCAATGCTTTCTGCTAAAAAATATTCCTGGAACATTTTGAATTGGAGCTGTCTCCTGGGATGTAAGAAAAGGTTGTCTGTGGCATTCACATTCTCTGAAAAAATCCCTTCACCCAGGATTTTTCTCCTGGGAAGCTGAGAAGCCTCAGAGAAAAGGAAAACAATTCTTATCTCATTTGCTTCTCCTGTGTTGTGCTCACATGTGGAATGTGTTTGGAGATTGTTTACCCACAGGTGATTGTTCCATTGCATTCTGCTGTGAGTTGTTTTCACTCTTTGGCCAATCAGGGCCAAGCTGTGTCAGGACTCCGGAAAGAGTCACAAGTTTTCATTACTATCTTTTTAGCATTCAGTATCTTTTCTGTATTCTTTAGTATAGTATAGTATTCTTTAATATAATATAGTATCATAAAATAATAAATAATAATTAGTACCATAAAATAATACATAATATGATAGTATCATATTTATGATACTAATATAATTAGTATAATTAAATAATAAATAATAAATAGTATCATAAAATAATAAAATCATATAATAAAAATATAAAATAAAGAAATAACAGAAAAATAATGCAATAAAATAATGCAATAATATAATAACAAGTAAATTAGCCTTCTGAGAACATGGAGTCAGATGCATCATTCCTGCCTTCATCGGGCCATTCCCTACAAACACAGCAGTTGCCAATGGAACAACCAGAGGGGCGAGAAGGGTTAAACCCAAGAAATCTTTGGGTGGGAGATGAAATACCTGAGAGTGCTCCCCGTTTGTGCTGCAGGTCGAGAATTCCACGCTGAACTCGCAGAGCACGTCCCTGATGAACCAGAACGCGCAGCTGCTGATCCAGCAGTCGGCCCTGGAGAACGAGAACGAGGCGGTGCTGAAGGAGCGCGAGGACCTGAAGGGGCTCTACGAGGCCCTGCTCAAGGACCACGAGCGCCTGGAGCAGCTGCACGAGCGCCAGGCCGCCGAGTACGAGTCSCTGATCGCCAAGCACGGCAGCCTCAAGGCTGCCCACAAGAACCTGGAGGTGGAGCACAAGGACTTGGAGGATAGGTAAGTCCTCAGGAGAAGCACGCTGMCGTTCAGCAGGAATGGCTCTCTGGGGGGTACCAGTTGTTGGTTTCTCTGGGTTTGGACTGAAGGCACTTGAGATGGTATTTCATGTTYGGACTCAAGTGTTTATTATTTCTTATCAATAAAACAGTCTCATCACTGTGAGTTTGGCAGCTTTTCATTAGAAGGCACAAAATGGCCAACAATCTCTTGGTACAAGGTCTTCTAAGACTAAACTCTCCAATTAAGAACTGACACCTAGATTATTTCCCTTTTAACCCAATAACTGATCCCAAAGAACTGCAGTGAAGGCTTTTCTGCCCAATTACAAAACATCACCCAAACCCAAGAAGAAGGAGGAAGAAGAAGCCCAGGATGACACCCTGTGCCCTCCATCTTGCTTCCATCCACAACATACTAAAAATCCCAAAACCTCAATTTCTCACCAAGTGATACACCTACACTGCTCTCTATARTCTGTTTCACACTTGTGTGGATTCTGGTCTATTCTGGAGTTCAGGAAACTTTCTCCATGGATGAGGGTCAAAGTCAGTGCTCCCCTGGGTGTCAAGGCACCCCAGAGCAGACAGAGAAATATTCCCTGTGCCCTGGGCTTCCACAGCTTTCTAATAAAATTATAGAATGAATAAAATCAGCATCACTCAATCACTAGATTATGACTTTGTTAACAGAGGCCATTTCATCAAAATCCCTTTTTTTTGGTCATTCCACAAAAGAAATTGTCTTTGCAAGTACAATCAGTTGTAGTCTTTGCAGGTACAGTTGTATTTTCTTTGCAGGTACAATCAATTGCTGAAACAGAAAGTGCAGCTGGAAGAGCTGGAGAAGGTTCTCAAGACAGAGCAGGACAAAATGCTGCAGCAAAGTGAGAAACATGAAACTGTGGCAGCAGAATATAAAAAGCTTCGGGATGAAAATGAAAGGTAAAGAGAATTCTGGCACCTGAGCACACTGCCTAAACAAGTGGGGTGTTCTTCACATTTCTTTGACACCTGATGCTGCTATTCCAAATAGTCATGATCCCACAGAAATAATCATTATATCCTGAGGGGACATGTGGGACAAAGGGGCATGGCGGGGCCCAGAAGGGACAAAGGGAGCCTAGGAAATGTGTAACCTCCATGATTGCCAAAGTTTGGGCCATTTCTGTTGGCAGGAAATCCTGGCTGTTTTGTAAGATTCTTTTATTCTGGAAAGTGACATCCTAAAACCAGTTGTGACATAGAGATGCTGCTTTGTATTTAAATATACAGAGAGCAGTGCTTGGCTCAAAGGCAGAACTAGGAAAATCAGGCTGGGATAACTTAGAGTATGTGACAGCAAGGAATTTGTGTGTCTATTTTATGGAGTAGTTGGAAATGTCATCCTTCAGAGGGAGTGTGGGTAACAAATTCATTTCCAGCACTCTTTGATGGTGTCTTTGCATCCCAGGCTCACTCACACGTACACTCAGCTCCTGAGGGAGAATGAAGTGCTACAGACTGACCACAAGAATCTGAAAACATTGTTGAACAATTCCAAACTGGAGCAAACACGGTTGGAAGCTGAGTTTTCCAAACTCAAAGAACAGTACCAGCAACTGGATATTACATCAACAAAGCTGAATAATCAATGTGAGGTRTGTGGGAATTGTGCTGTTTGTAATGGCTGGAATCACTGGAATATTTTTATAACTCTATTTATGGGTTCATAAAATCATATGAAGTTCTGGAGTATCAGTCATTTATAGATAATGAAGTGGATCCAAAGACTAATTAATTTGCCTGCTGTACAGGCAATACACAATCTCAGGCTCATGTTAGGGAAACTGGTTTAAATTATTTAAAGCATCAAAGAGGCTTTTATCAGTTGCTTTGTGATTTCATTTTGAGTTTGATTTAAGAACCCCTGTGTAGACCTAAATTTACTTGATAATCTCATTATCTGTGTGTAAAATACACTCACATATAARTGCATGGGCAATTTCCTCTGTTGTAACAGCTGCTCAGCCAACTGAAAGGAAACCTGGAGGAGGAAAACAGACACCTGCTGGATCAAATCCAGACCTTAATGCTGCAGAACAGAACATTACTGGAGCAGAACATGGAAAGCAAGGATCTCTTTCATGTGGAGCAAAGGCAGTACATGTGAGTTGTGAAAACAAGGAAGTCACTGGGATTAGGGCAGTGACACCAATACCTGCATTTTTCTAAAAAAGTTTCTGTTAAATATAGAATTTAAGACGTGTGCTGTCTCTAAAATGTTTCTCTTTAAAATAAGAATTTCAATGATAAATGTAATAACTCAAAATATCAACATTATATTTGTAGTTCTAAAGGATCAGTGCAACTGGGTTCATTACTGATGATGCAAATAAGGAATAAAACTGATATTTATTGCTCATTCTACTACTGGCAAAGTTCAGATTTGTAATCACTGTCTTTGTAGATTGATAATATTCATGTGTGAGTATACACACATTGTAGATTAATTTGTAGATTTGTAATCTGAACTTCTTTAGTGGACTCGAGAGAAGAGAAAATGTGCTAGTCTAAATGATAGAACACTTTATCTAAAAAGGAGSAATGTGTAAAAAAGGCAAATGGAATTTTATTCCATTTTATATCATGAAGTTAGGCCTAAGGCTGATTGTTTGCTGTATCTCTTGCATTGTCAATAAGAACCAAGGGTTATGTGAGAATTCCACACAAAAGGTGACAATTGTCAGATAACAGATTCCCAGGGGAATGTGCTGCCCACACATCCTGTGGACATTTTTGAAGCATAAATTATCATTCATTTCTGTTTGCAGTGACAAACTAAACGAGTTGAGGCGGCAGAAGGAGAAGCTGGAGGAGAAGATAATGGATCAGTATAAATTTTATGAGCCATCTCCACCAAGAAGGTACTGATGAACAAACACGATGTAAAATAAACCAGCTCTAAAGCACGGCAGGCCTGTTCTGTTCCCGCTGGAAATCGAGATTCCATTMCATTCATGGGAGCAGAATCACGTCTGCCTTGCATAAAAATTCATTGCCTCTGCAGGCCTAAGCAGTGTGTTGTAAATGCAGTGAATGTGCTGTGGTTTTGATGACAGAAGGGGCAACTGGATCACGCTGAAGATGAGGAAGCTGATCAAGTCCAAGAAGGACGGGAACCGCGAGCGCCTCAAGTCGGTGACGCTGACGCCCACGCGCTCCGAGTCCAGCGAGGGATTCCTGCAGCTGCCCCACCAGGACAGCCAGGACAGCTCCTCCGTGGGCTCCAACTCCCTGGAGGATGGGCAGACCCTGGGCACCAAAAAGAGTAGCAGTGAGTACTGCAAACCGCTTCGTTCCGTGAATAAACCTTSGCTAAATGTTGGAAACGACTGCGTGTGGTGGAGGATTTGTAAAGATCGTTTCTAAGTCTAGGAATGGATTAATTTATGAAGGGCAGAACTTCTTGCAAACTCCCTGAAGTGTTTCAGCAGAGCTAGTTTTGAGCAKTTCTGTATCTCAAAATGCAAGTGTTAAAGTACACTCACAGTGCCTGGGTAAGATGAAGCAGGCGCTGGTACTGGGTCAGGTGAGCAGGATTTGGGATAGAATGTCAGGTGTCACCACAAGGACCCCTTTTGTTTCTCCCTCTTGTCCCAGCATGACTCTTTCCCCTTGTCTTGGAAGTGTTTTCCAAGCTGTGGCTGTGCTAACATCCTTGGGTTGCTAAAAACACCTTCTGTGTGAAGGTGTTCCCCCAGCATCTCACAAAACCAACCATGAAATTTGGACATGCAACAGAAGTGTTAATGTAGAAACACAGCCTGTTAAAAATACAGGAATTGTTACTGGTCCTGAAGTTGGAGTGAAGTGGTTGAGAGGSAGAATGAGGACTTACAGAAGTGTGATTAGATGGAATAATCCAGATTTGCTGACCTTGAAAGATTTGATAGCCATCCCATTAGAGTGCCCCCATTAGGATATATAAGGCCAGATTCTGTTTATTATTATTTATTATCTATGTCTTTTGTTCTTCACTTTTGGCATGAATCATAAACTGCTCAGTTTCTCACAACTTGAGAGGTAGTTACAGCCAAGTTATCAGGATGTGATGGTTCTGCTTAATAGCTATGCACCAAAAGCATTTTGGCTGTGCATGTAAAAGCATCAGAATCCATGTGCATTAACAGTCACTTCCAATGTTTGCACTACTACTTTTTAATTTAATGTATTGGGTTTCAAAAGACGGCAGGTCTGGGCTTTGTGCCAGCTGTGAATTATTACAGCCATTATGATGTGGTGTTTTTTTCTTCYGTGCTTCTTGCAGAAGCTTAGTCAAAGTTAAAAACATCCCAAAAAATGCTATTTCAGGAAAAGTTAAAATCAGATCTGTGTTTTTTTAATAACTGAAGCAAATAGTTCAAGGGTCCATTTTAGCACTTTTGTTACTAACTTACCCCTTTGGGGAGCTCAACCTTTTTCAGTGTAAGCATCAAACCAGGTACTTTTAAACTTTTTTTTAAAAAGCAACTGTTGCTTTTACATCCAAACCGTGAGTGGTGTGGAACTGGGGAGTGACTGGAGCTGTCCTGGATGTGTGTCAGTGGGAACTGGGAGTGTGCACGCTGTGGTTCAGCCCATCTGCATCTGTGTCAGCAATGTCATGTTCTGGAAGGGCTTTTCTGTGACAGTTTTCTTTGCATGATCCTTGGGACCTTGTAGTGTGCAGTTACCCTCCTGGGGAGCCACGGCTGCAGTTACGGTGGCTGAGCCTCAAAAGAGGTTTGAAGCTGTTCAGACCTCATTAATTTTCTACTCCATGGACCTTGCTCATGTCTCCCTTAATCCCAGTGTATTTATCCACAAACTGGAAGGGCTGATCTAATTCCGGATCCTGACCTTCCTCCATTACACATGTCGCCATGGAAACCAGAGTTTTGGAGAGAATTCGGATGCATTTTGTGCCAGCTCAGCTCTGACAGTCTCTGAGGCAGAGATCTGAGACAATTTGTGCCTCACAAAGCAGAGAGAATCTCTCAGTGTGACGAGTGCTGGTGATGGTGTGCATTTTGCAGTCTTCTTCTTCTGCTCCTAGAGTGACTGTAAGTCCTGAATCCTGGGATCTGGGTCCTTTCTTTTCCGTGGGAAGCAGTTTGGCAGTGGCAGCTTCCACTGAAGGAGCTACAGGAGGGAACAAACGTGTGAGTGTGGCCAGTGCTCAGGTGTTGGAGCTCCCTGTGCTGGCTGAAGGCAGCTCTGGYTCTGGAGGAGTTCTGTGCCACCCTGACCTCCAGCAGCTGGGAAGGAGCTGGTTCCAGTGAGGTGAAATGTCCTGAGTGTCCTTGAGGAGGCAGGAGAAGGCAGCTCACCTTCCCTGGCACAAACCAGCAGTGTTTGAGCTGGAGGACTGAGGATCAGACACAGAGATCTCCAGGATACACAGGGCTCACACCCCCCATTCCCTGTCAGAGATACTGATTTCAAAAGTGCTCACTGTGTGTGACATCTGTAGTTTTTCCTCTTTTGTGGGTGGTGATGGAGATTGTTTTTCCAACACAGGCCACTTTCTCATGCAAATGTTTCCAGKTGGGCTGTTATCTCCCTGGGAAAGGTGATCTTGGCACAAAAATCAGGTTACCCTGTTCTCAGAGAACATCACCTGAGGTCTCACAGCGTGGCCAGAGCCTGTGTCTGATCCCTGTGGGAAGGAGGGGGTGCCTGGAGTGCTTTTGCTGTCCCAGCACRGGTGAATCCTGCAGGAAGGGTGTGCTCCTGACTGCAGGGCTTCACCTTGGCTTTTCATGCCTCCTTGTTCCCAGGTACTGCCCACAAATGATCATTGATCACCCTCAGGATCAGGTGAGTGCCATGGACCTGMCACCTGCTCTGTGCAGGGCTTTTCCTCTGGATGGGGCCATTCTGAGCTTTTCCAGACAAAACCCAAGGCAGGCAGAGGGGATTTCTGTTGTCTGTGGAGAAATACAGATA
Organism: Cardinalis cardinalis; assembly: GCA_014549065.1. Lineage (NCBI taxonomy): Eukaryota > Metazoa > Chordata > Aves > Passeriformes > Cardinalidae > Cardinalis > Cardinalis cardinalis. Next base: position 1,038,961 of record JACDOX010000093.1, read on the forward strand.
TCCTTTGCTGGCTTCTACTTTGGCCATTTCAAGAAATTACTAAGTTCCCAAGGATTTAGGGYTGTTAATAAATGGCCATCTCTACTAGAACACCAGTAGCAGGTATGCCATGTCACAGAGGGAATAAAAGGAGTGTTCTGAGCTCCCAATACTGAGGCATTTTGAAGATTTCTGCCTCATATTTTCTGTGCATGAACAAAAACATGTCAGAATTTTAATACAGAATTCCCCAAAGGATTTCAGGCAAGCAGGAGAGTTACAATATGGGATGTTTCCTGCTCACTTGAGGAATTCTGCAACACTTGTCACTCATTCTCAGCTCAGAAAGCAAGAAGATACTCAATGGAATACTGAAAAGTAAAAGGCCAGTTTTTCTGCTGTAGCTSTGCCATCCCAGGGTTAATTATTAGAATTACTATTCCAGGACMTTTTCTGAGGTGAATTCTGTGCAGATATTGCTGACACAGTTTCCCCTCCAAGCATTTTGCCTTTTGATGCAGGGTTTGCAGGACATCAGTGGTTTCAGGGGAGTTTCCTGGTGGGCACAGTTGCTGAGAGCCATARATCAGCCCTATTGCAGGGGATCTGTGTTAATGGACAGGAAGGACAGATGACTGAAACTGTCCTTGAGCATCCTCTGGTTACTTTTTCATAAGATTAAGGAGTTTTTAGTGAAGAGGAGTCAGTTATSTTCCATAAAGGATTACAGAGGGATGAGTTATTTTGTTTGTAAAGTTACAAAAGTTACAGAGGATTTTTTTTTTCCTGTGTTGTCTTGATGACAAAGAGTAGAGATGGAGCAGAATGACCTCTGTGGTTGGATTGGTTTGTAAACCTGGGAAGAGCTGATGGAGAGGCAGGAAAAGGGAATATTTCACTGCCAGGGTAGCTCATGTGCACTTGTAAATGTATATATGATATATATGCACTGCTCTGTACACAGAACTGCTGTGTGCCAGGCTGGGGGAGCAGGGCACACCTCCCAAAAGGGGCTGCAGAGACAAAGCAGGCAGAGCCTGGTCTGGCAGACCTCTGCAGAAACCAGAGCTGCTGCCATCTCTGCAGAATTCACCGCTTTGGGGAATTCCATCCCGTGTCCCTTTCTGGATCTTTCCATGGTGGCTCCTGTGCCTGGCATCASCCCCCAGACTTACCCCAGGCAGGTCAGCAGTTCCTGATGCAGAGTTCCTGACTCCAAGGACAAGATTAACTCTGACTTCCCCCTCCTCCCTCTTTTAATACTATTTGTAATTTTAACTCTGTAATTCTCCTGGTAGAATTTAACTCAGTTTTCCTTGGGCCCTCCCAAAACGTTACAGCAACACTCACATTTGGATTTTCTTTTGCTGTTTTGGGTTTTTTTTTTCCTTTGGTGTTTTTTCAGCTAAAATACTTGCACATTTGAAGCAGATTGATTTTAGTATTTTACCAAAATACTGCCCACAAATTATATTGATCAGAAGGCCCTTGCAGCTTTTCTRTGAGACAGTAGATGACCAAAGTTATTACTGAGCACAGAGTGGAAGAACTGAAGACTGATAATAGACTGTGTCCTCTTAGATTTGCAGGCAAAGCATTACAGAAGTTATTAACCCCCAAAAGTAACGATGTGAACATATTTTAACATAGAARTTGTACTTAGAGTTGCTTTCATTTTCAGCTTTTTTTGCTTCACATTTTTCTTTGTTCAAAAAAATGCTGTTTTTCACAGTAAAAGTTACATAGTGGTCAATTTCTGTAATCACCTGCAAAGAAGTTGCATTTATTTTTTCAAGRGCTTCAAACTGTATTACCCTCTGCACTGTCATTTTCAGTGCATTTGTGAGTGATCTATGGAAGTTTTCCTGTTTCAGTGTACTTTCAGATTTCATTATCATCCAGAAGCAGGAGAATGATAGCTTGTAGCATAAGCATACCTAGCTTAAACTCAGACATTCATTTCTGTCCTTAGTTTCAACATTTAACTTCCATCTGTTCTTCTCCCTTTTTTTCTTTCATTTCCCTGTTTCCGTTTTTCCTCATGCTATGACATAAAAGTGGGTGCACTGAAAAGACTGCCCTTTTTGAGGAACAGACCGAAGGAAAAAGACAAAATGAAGGCCTTCTACCGTCGCTCCATGTGTAAGACTTTATGACAGTTCAGCTTCTTCTCAATGGCTACACTGGCTTCCGTTACTAATTTTTCACTAACCTCTCCCTGGACTGCGCTCTATTTTTCCTCCTCTTTTGCAATGTGCAAGTCCTGCTACGGTACAAGGAGCTGGAGCTTTTTCTTTTTACTTTTTCTCCCCCCCCCCTTTTTTTTATTTTTWAAAAAAAAAATCTTTGGCACTGAATACTTTATGTCTGTGCAGCTGTGCACACACACGTAGCCATGCACATGCATACAATCTATTCAGTGCCTTGTGACTGCATATATTTGTATACATAGCTGTCTATATACACATGGCCCCATGTGTATATGAATTTACAGTGCACTGTGTTAACGGAAATACTTTGAAATGACACGTTTCATAARCCTTTTGTTCAGAAGTCACTGTAATTTTTTTGTTTGTTTGTTTAAAGCAAGTGTAGGAGATTGTGCAAGGCTCTCTGGTGGTCTGTCACTCTGCGAGCGTTCATCAGTTCTCGTTGCCAGAATGCTGCATTGATTTCTTTTGTTTTCGTTTTGTTTTCTAATGAGGGGTGGACAGTTTTCTCGAGTTTGGGGAAGTGAAGGTGAATATCATCAGCTGTGGTATTTTTCAGATCCTCTCTCTGTTGCTCTGTAAACCCCAGTGTGCCTGCAGTAACCTGCACTGTACAAGGATCCCGTGGCAGCGCCGGCACYCCGTTGGCTGAGCACCCGTGCCCGTTTTGTCCCCGCTCATCCCATTTTCTCACGGCAAGCGGCTGGCAGAGCCTCTAACAGCACCTGGCGCATGGCGATCCCTGCCAATCCCGTTTTGAGCACCTCCCGGGCTCAGGAGCCCCAATCCCCTCCCTCCCTCCCTGCCGAGGCTGTTGCATGCGGTACCCGGGGTGTGGTTTGCTCCTGCCGGCTGCTGCTGCTGCTGCGGGCGCTTTAATGCTTAGAAAACTGTCCGACCTTTGCAAAGCAAATTAACAACCCGAGCAGGTACATTGCCCACGCTGATCATTTGCTTTCATTTGCATCCCAGCCATGAATGACCTGGTGCAGTCCATGGTCCTGGCAGGAGGACAATGGACAGGTAGTTCTGAGCATCTGGAGGGTCCTGATGATATATCCACGGGTAAAAGGAGGAAGGAATTGGGAGCTATGGCCTTCTCTACTACAGCTATCAACTTTGCCACTGTCAACTCCTCCACAGGCTTCAGATCCAAGCAGTTGCTAAATAATAAAGGTATAGGTAGAAGCTTTTTGCACCCTGATGTACTATGTAAATATTGGTTTGACTTAATGTTTTAAGTTTTTCAGTCTTAATGATTGAGTTGCAGTGCTAAGATAATGAAGCGGTTTAATAACTGCAGTTATAAAATGTTTCAAGGTTTTTCCTACAGAATGTTTCCTAAGTAAAAATGAATTGCTTTGGAAAATATTTTAATTTTTACCGTTTTACTGATGATAAGTATTTTAATAATCTTTCCGCTTTATTTTATTTTACATCTTCCTTTATGTCTCTGTGTGTAGATACTACGTCCTTTGAAGATGTAAGTCCACAAGGTATTAGTGATGATTCTAGTACAGGATCAAGAGTTCATGGTAAGATGTGAGCTTTCATTAAATGAATTAAGGATATATGATGTGAATGTTAATGAATTTGTGAAAATACAGTGAATGGCATCATTGCAATGAGCATGCTCTCTCTGATTTTCATATCTCTCTAATGTATTGTATCATTTCTTCAGATTCTCCTTTCTCTCTTAACTACTACATCAGACAGATGTTCTGTATCTCTGGTAGAAAGTATTTGTGAAGTGCATCTGAACAGGATCAAAACATTTTCCCTTTTAGTGGGAAAATGTTTTCACTTCCATTTGGAGTTAATAGTAAATAAAGGAAGTTAGCATTTCAGTCTTAAAAAATCAAGTTCAAATCTGGCCTGAGTTTTCAGTGTTTATTGTTCAGTGAACCCCAAATTTGCCATGTGCTGTAGTTTATAAAGTACTTACATGTTCCTTCAAGCAAAGCTTTGAAGTGAAAAATAGGCAATTCATAGAAGTGGAGTTTTAACTGTACTGTAAACATTTACAATGAGTACAAGCAGCAGACATTTCGGAGGCTACTRACAGTGCATTTCCCTTGTATTGGCTTAGGAGTACAGGACTTTATCTGTGCAGATGCTCTTGCTCCTCCTGTCCGTGGCATTCCAGCCCTGTGCAGGGTTCCCTGTCAGATCTGTTGTAAGTGCCCTGACCACAGCAGYCCCTGCATGCCCCTGTCTGATCCCTGCTTCTCCACTCAGTTTCAATTCTAAACTAGACTCTTTCTCTTTTCCTCTCCTCTGTACCTCGCTATTCCTGTAGTGCCCTTTTCCAAAGTGTCCTCTTGGACCGCCTGGAAATTCCTTCGCTTTCTGATCTGTAAGAAACCACTTTGTTCCCATGGGCATGTTCAGCCTGGGAGGTCGTGCATGATCCTCTGAGCATTCTGGCAGCAGAATGTGAAGGTGCAGTGTCCTCTGCTAAAATGTTGTTCATCATGGTGTCTCCTAATTTTCCATTCAGCTTCCAGACCAGCCAGCCTTGATAGTGGCAGGACATCCACTAGCAATAGCAATAACAATGCTTCACTCCATGAAGTCAAAGGTATGCTGGGGGTGAATTCACATCCGTGCTTCATTTCCATTCTTTTCTCTGTAAGATCATCTGTAGAGGTTCAGAAACCCCCACAACCAAAAACCTCCCGCTGCACAGCACAGCCTGTGCTTCCTTGAGTGTTTCACAGCCTTCTTTGCCCAGATATGAAAGCACAGGTATTTTATGGTTTTAGTAAATATTACAGAGGTGGTGTTAGTTTTTAAGTTACTAACTGTTTTAAATCAAGTCTAACCTGGATAACATTGTTACAATAAGAAAAATAAGAAAAATAAGAATTCCCCCCCAAATTACTTTAAAAGCTTTTTAAGCTGAGAAGTTGCTCCTTTTTTTTTCTCCAAGCATCCTCCTGCACTGCACTGCTGCTGTGAGCTGTGTGCTGTACAACTGCACAAAATGGCACATGTGATTCATGCTAGAAGCCTTTATATTTTGGTTTTAATAGATTATTAGCATAGCTGGATTTATCAGTATTCTCTAAATTTTATGTATTAAGAACCCTGATGTATTTTTGTATCTCATGGCTTTTTTAGCTGGAGASTGTTGTACAGACTAGACTAGAGCACTGCCAGCTCAAGACTTCATGTTATATCCATTGCTTGCATCTCTTAAATGGTGTCTGTTTGTCTGGAAATTTAGGAATGAATGCTAGCTGAATATTTCTAATAGTTTATTTTRTATCTGTTCAATTGCTGCCTTGAAGTCCTCCTTGCCCCAGTGTCTGTACAGGATTAGGCATTTCCACTGTAAACAATTTATCTTGGTTCAAACTTCATTTCATTTCTTAGAAGTGACATGAAGCTGGAAATACTTGATTATCCATCAGTATTTTTTAAGCAATTGATAGTTCCTGACAAATAAAATGAACTGGTGTTCTGGAATTTATTTTGCATCTAACACCATGTGCTTCCTGCAGGTCCCAGTTGTAACAAACTAGGAGTAACAGCAGGAATTTTTGGAGAAGCAGCATTCCTGAGTAGTTCTTGTTGGAGAAAACGTTTTCTTTCCACTCAATCCTTTGTATTTCCTTTAACATTTAATTACCCTGTGCCTCTCAGTGATGCTGAGTAAGAGTGGAGATGTCTCTTGAACCTCTTGGAATATGTTACTATGTAGGTGGAGGCCCAGATTATAAGTGAAAGATAGTTTTTACTAAAAAAAATCATGCCATGTTTGAAGAGCTGCAAAAGGTAAGTCAAGGAGTCAAGGGAGTGTAATTTTACAGAGTAAAAAATAAAAACTGGCCTTTTTTAGGCTTTTCAATAGAATGAATGCTAACTGAACTTGGTAACATTCCAGGTTTCAGTGGGGTTATACAGGTTTACAGCTTCTTGGTGTGTTTCTAATGGAATACTTCCTGCCTTCCCCCAAAGCAGGTGCAGTGACCAGCCAGAGCAGGCCCCAGAGCCACAGCAGTGGGGAGTTCAGCCTGCTCCAGGAGCACGAGGCCTGGTCCAGCAGCAGCAGCAGCCCCATCCAGTACCTGAAGGGCCACACCAGGTCCAGCCCCGTGCTCCAGCACAGGACGCCCGAGAGTCACAGCAAACCCCCCAAAACRGGSTCCCCTGGCAGTGAAGTGGTCACCCTGCAGCAGTTCCTGGAGGAAAGCAACAAGAGCAACTCCAGTGAGGTCAGTGTGAGAGGATTTAACTACTCAGTGCCCTGTCTGTGAGCTCAGAGTTAATGCAAGGCACAGTGAGTAGAATTCCTGAGAGATTTCTTGGAGCTGTGGGTGATGCCTGCACTGAGAGGTCACAGGCTCTGTCTCCTGATGCACTGTCTGGTTTCTCCAGCAGGAAATGTGTGGAATTYTGCAGTTTGACCCTCTGTGGTCCCTGGGTTGGGTAGGAAGGTTGACCTGTGCTGACAAAGATGTGCAGTGCRTGGGACACCAGAGCTCAGAGTGGGTTCACTCTTCTTCTTCCAGTCCAGCAGCAGCTGCTGTCACATCTGTCCTGTATCAACCACAAGGAAGATGTTTGACTTCATTCCCTGAGGAGACTCCTGTCTGCTTCAGTTTCATCTTCTTAACAGTACTGGGAAACCAAAAGTGACCTTGGAGCTTATTGAAATCTGACAGGAGTGAGATGAAGGGAATGTTTCTGTAAATCAGTGACAGTTGCTAAGAAGCCCCAAATCACCTTATCTCTGCTGGAATTCCAGGCTCTGCATCCCTGGTTCTTGAGCAGATCTGCCCAAACTCCTGTGGGATATCATGCTGTAGGATAAAGYCAGCCAGTCACTGTGACTGGGACCTCTCAGGGGTGAGGATCCAGGGTTGTCTGGGGCAGGTGACACAGATCTGGAGAAGATTCTGCATTTTTTGGTTAGATACTTAACATGGTTCTCACCCGTGGTCTCCCTGAGGAGGATTTTTGGGGTTTAAGCACCAGACAATACTTTTCTGGCAATATGAAATAAAAAACCCCACCTAAGTCATCAAGCCAGATCCACTGCTGTTCACAAATCCCAGAATCCCTTTCATAGCCTCACAGACCCATTCTGGGTGGAAGGGTTTCAAGCTTTCCAGTCTCCTGCCAGAGCATTTCCCTAATTCCTTTAGCTTAATTCTTCCCTAGTTGTCTCTGGTACCATTTTGAAAACAACTGCTGTTTTTTTTCTCTGATTCTGAATATTATTCACCTAAACTCTTTTTTTGTAAACTGCACAGAAGATGCCTAAGTATGTATCATAAATGTTTARTACTGTTTTTAGAGATGAGAAATTTTAAAAAACCCAAATCTTTGTAGAACTGTTCATTTATGTGAACAGTTAATAAAACACAAAAATAGCTTAAGAAAAGGTAACAATTCCTATTTAGAAAGGTCTGTTTGCTGTTTTCACAGATGAAGTCTGCAAGTGAAGAGAACCTTTTAGATGAGGTGATGAGGAGCTTGTCCGAGTCTGTGGAGCTGGCAGGGAGGGAGAAGCTGCGGAAGCAGCCGGCAGCTGGCTGTGGGATCGTGAGATCCCTGAGTGTCAGAAACACGGGGGATTTCTCAGATGGACGATCCCTCAAACCAGAGCAGCTGGTGAGGCCCAGCCTCAGGAAGGCTGAGGATCTCTACTTCAGTAGCTCTCCAATCAAATTCACCCCCGGCGSCCAGGGGAAGCCCCGCTCCGTGAAGGAAAAGATCCAAGCGACGGTGACCCAGCGACAATCCAGGGACTGCAACCCCTACGCCACCTTACCTCGTGCCAGCAGCGTGATTTCCACGGCAGAAGGCAGCACCCGAAGGACAAGCATCCATGATTTTTTGTCTAAGGACAGTAGGCCGCCCGTGCCCGTGGATGCAGCCCCGGCTGACAGGAGTGCTCCGCCCAGCTCCAGTGAGTACTCGGCTCTGCGGGTGTCCTCTCCTTGTGTTCACTGTGTGCCTGCCAGGGGGGAGCGTGGCCCGCAGGGAGAGGCGGCTCCCACGCTCACGGCACGTCCTGTAGGAGGTAACTCTGAGCTTGCCAAGCCTTCCAGGATGGAAAGGCCAGGTGGTCGTGAGAGGACTCTGCCGAGCGCGGGTGCGTTCTGGGATAAAGCCAGCGGGTCTGGGAGCGGCAGTGCAGGGTCCTTCACTGCACCCCAGCCCTTCTTATCCCTCAACACCGAGTTAGTCAGCAATATCAGTGGATTGCCCCCGAGATCCACCTCCAAAGCAGCTGACCAGGCAAACGTGTCAGCGTTTAGGTCAGTGCTGAGGAGCCAGGAGCAGCCTTGTGCTGCTCCAAAGGCCCAGGGTGACCCACGGGCAGCTCTGACCGGGGACCCTGTCCCTGCCCCCGGCCCCGGTGAGGCCCAGTCCCCGCTGCTGGTCTCAGAAGATAACCAGACCCTGTGGTATGAGTATGGCTGTGTATGAAAGAAAGCTGTATTGTTAAATATTTATGTCTAACATGCCATAAAGGTGTTCTCCATGTCCACTGGATGACAGAGGAAACTTCCCTCCAATGAAGGAATTGTTGCTGGTTTATCCGCGGGGTGGTTGTTCCCTGTGGACTGTGGCATGTTTGAATGTGGAATTGTAACCCCACCAAAGTCTGCATGAAACATTAATTGCACTGTGTATATTTTGCATGCCTTTATAATACAAGCTCTATTTTTATTTGTCACGCATTGCAAATATTTTGGTGTTTTCTGTTGGTTACTGCTGCATGTTAAAGCGAGCGCATGCCCGGAACAGCGCAGGGAACAGCATTCCTGGGACAAGGACAGCACTGGCAGTGGAGCACGAGCTCTCAGGGCTATCAGTAATACACTGAATATCTACCTGGAGGGAAAAAAACTTTTTTTTCTTCTTTCAAAAGTGAGGTATTAATGGAAAGAAGCATTTGGAGATATCTCAGTGTCTTCTTAACCTTTTCATTTATGCTGTGTCATGGCATAAATGCACAAGGAACAAGTGCCCAGCAATCCAAATAATTCAGTGCCTCTAGTTTGCACAGTAAATATTAATTACTGTCCATACTGAGTAATAAACACACAGACCAYTCATAATCCTGAGCAGAAATGATAATTCTTACAAGGAGGTGATAAATAGTTGCATGATACACAGCACTTGTCATGAAGAAATGACCTTTTCCACCTTTTCCCTTTGGTCTGCTTTGTCTTTCCAGTCATGGGTACAACTGTGGTGAAGTGTTTGGTTTTATCAGGGGTCAAATAACAGGCTCCTTGTGATGCATAGGAATAAAAAAATGTCTTGAGTGTGGTGGAAATTCATTTTTTCTTGTCAGTGGAAGTACCACTGATGTAATAGAAAACAAATGGTGTAACAAAATAACAGAAAATGTTAAATTAATACAGTTAAATAAAAGAAAAAAATAACAAAGTTGCTTGCAAGGTTATGGGAGGATATGAATWCTTCAGCAAATAACTCCTTAAATTCCAGATGAGCAGCTAAAGAGAAATGTTGAAAAGTAATTCGTTAATGTGCCACTGTCTCTGCACATGCTTGAAACGTCTCAATGTTAAATTCAAACAGAGTTTAAAATTTTATCAGATTTAAGCTATAATTTAAGTTAGGCTTTGGACATGAGCACTTCTTTGCAAGAGGACATTGGTTATGGCAGTTGTGGGAGCTAAAATACGTTATAAAAAATTTGAATGACAGTCTAGCTAGGGGAAAAATAATTAAAATTGAAAATATATATTGGAAACAATGAGTGTCACATTCTGTTTTGTACAATTGCATTTATTCTGCCAGCAGTTTTGTGGCAGTCACAGAACCACTGTGTGGGCTGGACTTTTAATTCCTTAGTGCTTGATTAGGGAGGGGCAGTGAATCCATAGCTCCCAAGGAAGAGCAGCAGCTATCCCATGTGGGRGTCTGGAAGGGCTCTGTTTTGTATGGGATGGGAAACCTTGCAGTTCAGGAGCAAGGGGAGGATATTGAATGTGTGTGGAGAATAAAAWGACTGTTGGAGGATGTGACACAGTCCTTCCCCAGGTCTGTACCACTTCTTATTGGGCTGATAAATCTCTCACTTCTCCCATGACTGGGCACAGTCAGTTAWTGCTGTGTTCTCTCTGGAGCTATCTCAGCAGCAAAAGAATGAGAAATCTGAGCTATATAATCTCAATTTCACACATATTTACTCTCACAGAGCAGGACCAGTGTTCTGGTCTTGGCTTGTGCCATTTGACTTCTCTCCATCTGTAGTTGTGTTGGGATAGGGTTGGAGATGAGGAGCACCAGCATCCCAAGTGATGTGTGCACAAGGCATTTTGCAAGTTTAAAGAATTACAGTCCTAGAGAACCCCTAGTACAAACTCATCCTGAGCTGCCAGGCTCTGGCTTTTCTTCCCTGGGCCCTGCAGAGCTACTCCTGTGTTGCTGCTTTAGATCAGCTCTGGCTGCAGAAGCCTCAGGTGTGGTGTTGCCTCCTCCTCTTGCTTAGGTTCTTAGGCAGTCACACCTAGAAAAGCTTCTGGTATTGTCCTCAGCTTCCCTCTTAAACCCCAAGGGCTTTGGAATTGCCAGGCATGAGTGTCCTGGAGCACCAGTGTCTCCAGTCTGCTGGAGTTGGAGACTAACCTTGTCCAGCTCAAGCCACTCTGCACTGGTTTATAAATTTGCAAGGAATTGCATTTCAGTTCTGAGGAGAATAMCTTGTTTTGTTCCACTGAGTTCAGCAGCAGCAAAATGTTCTGCAAGAGAGTGTTTAATGGCTCTGAATAGTGTCTTATCAACATTTGTTTGTTACATACGAAAAACAACAAGTTGTCATGGACAGAAGGATCTTTTTTCTCCTTCACTTTTTGGATGTTTGTGGATGTCTATCTATGTTCAAGTARTGGAAGGTTCCATGGAATTCTTTCCGTTCCCAATCCCTGCTGCTCCTCAGCCCCATGTGCATGGCAGGATGGAGCCCTTGCTCRTTCCTTGGTTTCCTGCTGCCTTGGGCAGTGCTGAGTTAGGACTCTGCATGAAACTGATAAACACTAAATGTGTGGCTGCTGCCCAGAAAGGTTTTGTTGTTCAGGCTCAGCCATTTGCTCACAGTTGAGGTTTGCCTGGCTCAGGGTTTGCTTGATGCTTTGCTTTCAGTGACTGGTGAGTTCATATCTGCATTTTGCATGTTCAGGCTGTTGCATGCAAAGACAGTTTTGTGCTTTGTGGAGCTGAATGTGAACGTTTCTGTCGGTGTGCAGCAGGTCAGAACACAATGAAAGCAGTTCTCTGCTAGGGTCAGTCAGCTGTGATTGCACCTCATTTTATTGCTTTTTGTTTCCATTCATGCAGAAATGTAGGGTTGGTGTAGCTAAAGGTGACATGTATCCGACTGTGGCTTTAGGAATAACACCTGGCTGCTGTAAATGCTGAGATCAATGTCAGTGAGTGTAGCTGTGCAGGCACTTGCAGCGAGTTTCTTCTGTCCCTCCCCTCTGTCCTTTCCTCCTAAAAACACTCAGGAAGTGTTCATGTATCCTTTTGCTCTCCCAATGAGTAGAATGTGTTTTAATGCATGAGGGTTTTTTTCATGTCCTGATAAGCACAATGAATAACCTGAAATGCTTTTCTCTGCAGATGTGGAAGCTATCCCAGAAAGCAGAAATTCAAAAAGCAGGTCTAGGGAGCAACAAAGCTCCTAATTCTATTACCCACTACCTGAGCTGTGGGCCAAGTGGTGAGTTTCCTGCCCAACCTGTAAATGAGATGAATTTCATTTACAACAAACTAACAGCATTCCATCTCAGCCCCAGAGCACATTGCATTAACCAGATGTAAATCCTGCTTGCTTCCCTGGCTTCTCTCACGCTCACTCGTTAGCCCGGGGCCGGTGGCTCTCCAGAGCTTCTTCCATTGGCAGGGAACCTCGTCCTGCTCAGCCTTTTGCCTGTAAAAATGACATTTATTTTTAGTTTTCCAGTCTCCTGAAGAAGAAAGTTCAAAGAAATCCCATTAAGAAATAATACTGTAGTCAGTTTTTTAGACAGGGACAGGTAAATCTGAAAGAAGAGTTGAACAAACCTCAGAGTATTCAGTACCCCACGGAATCTGTCTTTTTATAAAGCTTGGTTTTGGTGTTCTGTCCTCTTCTCAACTTCCCTGAGCCCCTTTGGTGCATGCTGTTAGTGCTGTTAGTGACTGAACTCTGTGTGTTGTGCCTCTACACTTGAAGCTTTTTCTTACACTCTTTTCTCTTTCTGCCTTTCGACTGAACACAGAGAGAAAAGTGTCCTTCAGTATCTCAGTGTGAAGCCTTTATATCTGAAGTAACAAGACAGCGACTGTAGGAATCATTAATAAAAATTAAGGGAATTTTTTACATTCTTCGTGACTAGAGCAGGCAAGAAATAAAAACCTACCTACCTACCTTCCTTCCTTCCTTGAATCAAGGAGCTCTACTGGAGTCTACTGCCGAAAATGTGTAGATGGTCTTAGGAATTATTGCACATTGCACTGTTAAGATCTACTGAATAAAGGACAGTTCTCATCTCCCTAAGGACCAAGGATTTTTAAGGTCTCAAGAATTACTCCAGGGGAAAAAAAAAAACTCAACTTCTTTCATCTTCTGTTTTTTGAAATTAGCCACTGATTTGCTTAAGCTTCTGCTAATAATTAGCCAACCCCCCCAAAACTAGCAGTTTCTATTTACGTCTGTAAATCTAAAGGAAATGCTGTAGAATTTTGTTGAAATGGACTGTATATACAGATACAAAAACCTCACAGCTACTGGCACTTCACTGCCTTATTTGGTTAGCATAATCTGCATGAAATTGCTCTTAAGAAAGTTTATGCTGATTTTTGTTGCATACTGCAAGAGAAAAATTTGTTTACATCCATGGAAAAGCTTGGTAACTTACAGAAGTGGGAGTCATGGGATAATGGTATTATGGAGACATTGTTTGTCCTTTGTGTTTTTCACATTCCCCAGTTACTCTGCATATGTATGTTCAGATGTTTCTGACAGGAAATTGTCRGGTATGGTTTTTCTATAACTTTTATTTTAATATAAGGCTGTTTTCCACAAATGCCATTTCCAGAATAAGACTGTCTTACAATGTTTGTGTATTGACTAATTTTTTTTTTTTACTGTTTGTCTTTTGACATGAGCTGATTGTGGCTTAGGAGGTTTCTTGATGGCAAAAAGAAATGTAAATAATATCATATGCATTTTACAATCAGTTCCCTCTAAGGTTATCTTTTACTAGATACATTTTGTTCATTATTGATTTATATTAAAGTCAACAAACATTATTGGTACATTTGGTGGTCGCATATATTTGTCTGGAAAGATTTGCAGTGAGCTCAGAGGAAGTTGATGGGAACTGAGACCCAAAACGAGTTGTTCTATTTTATTAAAGCCAGTAAGCACATTCCTGTTCCTCATGTAAGGGGCTGAGTTCCCTGTGTCACCTCCAGGTGTCCAGCAGGCAGGTGCATCATGTCACCTGCAGCTTCCTCAGAAAGGGAGCCCCTCTGCTGAAGGCAGTTCAGCAGATTGAAAAGCTTGAAATCTTCTCAAAAAGGGGAAAAAAGAGGCATGCACAATAAGCTTTAGAAGGGGGGAGATGTTCTGTTTGTTTTCTTAAATAATGAGTTTCTTCTGAAATTTTCTTTGGGATAAAATGGGCTAAAAGATCTGTACTAAGGGCATAGCAGGTATGACAGACAATTCAAAGGCCATAAAGATCAGGAAAGTCTCTCTTCACTCTGAATGACAGCAGGTTCAAGCTCATTTCAGGACCTGGGTTCTCCTCACTCTGYTGACAGAGGACTGAGCAGCTCAAACCCCCAGCCAGAACCATTTCTCACGTTGCTGTTACAGAACAATGCAGGGCTTGAAGCAGGAGATGGAAACTGCAGTGCCAAATGCTGCCAGGATCCCAGCTGGGTGCCTGTGTCTGGGGACTGTCACTGCCACGACTCTGGCACACACTGCTGCGTGTGGAGCACTGCTGGGCAGTGTCAGTGCCCTCAGCAGAGCTGGATGTGCCCTTTGCATCACAAGGGATCCCCTCCTGCTCCACTGACCAGCCCAGCTCCTCTCAAGCTGCTGCTTTGCCTTTGCTTTGCAGAGAAGTTCCCTGGCACTGGAGCAGTCAGGTGGCTCTCTGTGCTCTGCCAATTCCCCTTTCCTTCTTCCTTTCTTAACCTTCCCACTCTGTGCCCTTAAAGGGAAATATAAAAAACCAAATTTAACCTGGGAGCAGCCTCTCAGTTCCTGCTCTCCCAGTGCCAGGGATGCACRTGGCAGCTTTGTACCCCAGGAATCCCAACCCCAGCACTGCCAGTTCCAGGTTACAGAGGAGGTTCTCATGCCATACAATGTCTATGTTCTGTTTACTTTTCTGATAGTCTCTGAGGATTTAGTAACATTCCCAGCACCTATTCTTATTACTATTATTTCTAAATTTTGTCCAGGACATGATGCAGCCTAACAAAGGGAGCTCATGTGTGATTTTTAGGGGTAGCTGATGATGTATAATGTAAATAATGCTTTGATATTAATAAAACTGCCTTAAAGGAATGTACCGAGGTGTGAAACAGAACTTAAAAAGCTCTTATTTAAAACTGTAATTTCCTTTACATATTGATTTTTTTAATGTTTGCCATTGTATACATTTATTAATGATGTTATTAAAATGCCAAACCAAATAATTTTTATTCTTATTTTGTGTGTGTATATTTATACACACTTCTTTTCTGGAAACTGATGTTACTGGAAGGGTATTGGTGTTGTGGTGATGTGTGCAGTGAGTATTTCTTCTGGAAGGAAACTGATAAAACTGTAGCAGAATTTTTCTGGACCATGTGTACTTTGTTCTGTGTTWTTTGTGTAGAGCTGGGTAGCTTTTAACTGTACACTATTTTGATACTATTATTTTAAAAAAAAGAGACACTGATTTCATAAGTAAATACAAAAAGAAATCATTCTAGATTTGCCAGGTGTAGTATTTGAAGCCTGGTAGTTATTTTTGCTGAGATGAGTCTCRGGATCCCTTCTGAGGATGAAGTTAGTCACACTTTAGGCAGTGGAGATTCCAGGATTGTGCATGTCCTTCAAACAATTTGTCACGTTTAAAACATTCCAGATTTAAAAGCCTTGGCAAGTCAAATCTAATACTCTTTTTTTTGAAGTGATAAGGGATTTTGGGGTACTGCAATAAAAAAAACTTGAAGAGGGAGGGAGAGTGAATGGCAGAGAGAGCGCAAGGTAAATACTTTTAAAGACACATCCTAATGTATCGATGTGGAGCTAATTTCSTGGTGCATTTGTCAATCCAGAGCTCATTCATCAACCCAGTATTCCTAAATACCAAATGTTCCCTTCAGTCTATAGAATCTCATGGATCTGGACACCTCTCTAGTGCTCTTCCTACAGCTGCAGCATTTTTAGTCACTTCTTTCCCACTGGACATGACTCCCAGGATAGATGGGGTTGGTTTGTGTGTTAGAGGTGGAGAACTGGAACTGCTGGATGGTGAAGGGTTCTGTCACTCAGAGCTCCAGGAAAGGTACCAGATCCTTCCAGATGAAGGAACCGTGGTAAGGCTGTGAGTGAAGGAACTTGCCTTACTGTAGATGATGATTTTTCCTACTCAGTTAATAGTAATTGTTCATTCACCCAAGATCACAAATGCTTTTCCRTGTTTTTAATTTGTGCTCCTGTAGTTCTGGTTTCAGTTCATGCCAGCCTGTGCTGATGCTCTTGCCCTGGAGGCTTTGTTTGTACTGACATTTTCCTTGGGCTGCAGCCTAAAGCCTTCACCCCCATCACCCTCAGACTCCATCCCTCACTCACTGCTCCCCTGGCTTTGGGTTTTGGGGGTGCTCATTGCCAGGGGATGTTTACTGGACTTGAGGGAGTTTCTGCTGCTTCTGTCTTCAGCGCACCGTGACAGAAAAATGACAATCAAATGCACTTCCAGTGTAGGTGAGTTGKTTTTTTAGGTAAAAAGAATAAAAAGAAAGCAATGTGTAATAGGGCATAAATGGGTACAGGGACAGTCACTCTGTCCTGGGGGTATTGACAGGTCCTACAACTTGGAATTTGTTCTTTCCTAGTGATGTCAAGTTTAAACCTTCAAGGCCAGTCCCATGCCTGGGAAATTCTAGTTTTATCCATTTAAAGACTGTAGTAGTATTTAAATAATGCCTTTTCTACTTACTAGCTACTTAGTGGTAGATTGCAAAATGTCTTTTTAAGAACACTGTTAACCTTCTAATAACTGAAAGGCAGTAKTTTTTCTCACCAGATTATACACTACAAACTTACATAACTGAAACAAATTTAAAAGGAGTAAGCCATTTTTTTCAAGTTTTATTTGTAATGAGATTTTTCACCAGTTTTGCTCTACAAAAATCTGTGAGTAGTAGTAGAAAAATGAACTTCCTCTACTTAATGTCTTCATCGAAGTGTACGATGATGGGATCGTGGCCTGTTGATCTCACAAACTTCAGGAAGTCRTCGGGGCTTAAGCCCATGGTTGCAGAATTTGTCATTGGATGGAAATACACCTTTTCATGGCCCCCTTGGAGCAGGGCAGCGTCCAGCACCAGCCTCACATCTCCCTGGTCACAGAAGAGGGCGAGCGGCGTGGCACAGCCCTGACCCACTCGCAGCTTTTCCAGCATGGCGTTCTCGTCAGCAAATCTGAGGTTTCCGCTTCCAACGCCCAGTTTTTTACCAAGTTCGTTCAAATTGACCTGCCTGTCGTGCAGGACGGTCACCAGCCAGAACCCTTTCTTCTTTTTGTCTTTAAGAAACAGGTTTTTACTGTGAGCTCCTTTCATGTGTTGGACGTGGGGCATCATTTCCTCAACAGTGAACACCTGGAAGACAGCAGCAGTGCGGTGTCAGACTCTATATCCCATTAGACTCCCAGTCGTGTGCTGGCAGGTATCTTTTGTTAAATATTTAGAAAATGCTGAATGTTCTACTCGGCCTAAAAGCTGTACCCTTTTATGAAGGAATTTTAACAGAACACGAATAAAATGTGACAAACTGCTCCGGCACAGTTTCAGAATCGTTTCTGTCTCGTGTGTGCAGCACTGTCTCGCTTTAAAGGCAGCGCTGGGAGCACTCCCGTTTGCGGCTCCTCACACGTGGAATGACGTGGCTTGTAGCTGGGAGCGAGCAGAAGTTTGGAAAGCAGCTTGGATGCCGCCGACTTCAGGGAAAAGAAGTGGGCGAGCCGCTCCTCAGACTACGGGGGAAAGGGGTGGATCTGGAGGCAGAGTCAAAGCGACAAAAAAACGTCCCCACCCAGTGTGCCAGGCCCTGCGAGAACTTCCACAYTGATACCTCTGCTAAAGCCGCGGGGGCAGGACCTCATCCCGCCCTGATCCCGCTGGCAAGGCAGGGGTTATTCCCGGGTTTTGAGGAGGCTCCGTACCTGGGGGTGCTCGGCGGTGACGGTGGCGATGCCCAGGTCCCGCAGCCGCCGCTCCAGCGCCTCCCGCAGCTCGGCCGCCATCGCGCCCCGCCCGCCCCGCTCCGCCCCCGGCAGCGCCCTGCCCCAAAGCGCCGCCAAATCCATTAAAATTGAGCTCGTTTTTGGTAAGGAACGCTTCGCTGTGGATCAGGCCGTGGATATAATATGTCCCCAGCCCACCTGAGCCTCCCCTCCCGCACGGTTCAATACATTTCGTGTTCCTTCCCGAATGGTGACAYTAACGCATTGCTTCGATACACGTTATGTGGGGACTGTATTTGGTTCAAGTGTTGGTTTCAAGCAGATATTTAACCTATTAATCCTTTTGTACATGTTCTTGCTCTAATTTCAGGTTCTGGCATGCTCCTTGCCCACAGTTTTGCTGAAAACACTGCTAGATAAAGTTACCAAAAAAAGCTAAAAAGAAAATCAAAATACATGATACACCCTATAAACAAAAACTGCATCATTTGTATTTTTTAAATCAACCAATAATAATAATCAGGAATTGCAGCTAAGGGACAAAGCCAAACATTAATGGCCACACAGTTGGAAAATATTTCTACAACCCAAACCATCGCCCTAACCTATGATATCAATAATTATTTGTTTCCAGTTGGCCCTTCAGAAAAAAAGAGCAATTTGTAATAAGCTTTAAATTAAAACAATATGACTCTGCAGTGAAGAGACRTGTGGATAAAATATGATCCCATGCTAATTCCCAGAGCCTTACAGCAGCACACAGGAAGATTTCCAGGCAGCATCCAGTGGAAGATCAACTCAAAAAGCAGAYTTGCAGTAAACTCTGATGACTGCTTCACATGCTAAATCTTTGCATTAAAACGCTTCTCAGGTCAGTCCCAGGATGTGTTGCCCTCACAGTGGCCCTTCCTTCCCAGCATGTCTTCTGTGCTAGACCACTGACTGCTTTTAATGTGCTTTGCACAACTTTTGATATTTAATTATTTTAATTTTTTTATTGTGATCTAGTTTTGAGAAATACACAGCTCAGATTTGTGAAGGAAATCATGGTCATTACTCATCASACACAATTTGCAGTGTCCGGACAGGGATCGCCACAGCATCAGGCAGACCCCTGGGATTATCCCTGGGTTTTACAACCAGCATTAACCAGGTAACATTAAGGACTTTCCACTTGTAGAGCTTCATTTTACATTTTTGTTTTCTCTACTCCATTATTTTAGAGACGCCAAATTAGAGAGGACTTAAAAACCAGGCACGTTAAAGCTTTAGATTGCATGTGGGTGGGGAGGGCTTTGCAGAGAGGAAGCTGCTGTCTCCTGGCAGGAAGGAGTAAAACAGATTTAAGTGTGTAGATAGATAAATAGATGTTTAAAAAAAAAAAAGTTTCAAAACCCCAGAATGGGCACAAACTCAGAAAATCCCTGTGCCGTGACGGGTCCGTGTCCCGCCACCCCTRAGGGCATTTCCCGCCTCCCGTGAGGCGAGGCCCCGCCCCCGTCCGGGCAGCCCCGGGGGCGCAGCTGCGCCTGCGCGGTTCCCTCGCACCCCTGGCGGCGCATGCGCAGAGAGCGGCGCGCCGGGCGTGAGGCACTGAGTGGACGCGGAGCCCTTTCCCTTCCTCCCCTCCTTCCCTTCCCTCTTTTCCTCCCTCGTTCCTTCCTTCATTCCTCGGGCTGTCAAGGCCGGCACCCGGGGGCTCGGAGAAAGGCGCTGGYCCCGCGGGGAGGGCGGGCTGCAGTTGACAGGTATTAACCAGGCAGAGCCATGGGCAGGAGAGCAGCAGGGGCGGGAATGTCGCTGCTCCGCCCCGGGAGCCGGGAAGGGTTTTCCGCAGGCAGAGCCTGGCTGGGWTTCGCTGCTGTGAGCTGCGCCAGCGCTGCCGTGACCTTGTGTTGTCTGTGTGTGTGTGGGCAGCGTCCTGTGGCAACTCCGCGGCTGCCTCGGCTTTACCGATTCAGCCCCTTTGCGGTTCTCTTCAGGGTTAAAAACCCCMCCAGAACAGCTCGGTTTGGTTGGTTAAGTTTGTCACGTGCTCGCTTGCTGCCGGAATCCGGCTGCAAGGGAGATTTTTAAAGGGCCCGCAGCCATTCTGGSAGGAAGCGAGAGCGTTCCCTGCCTTTGGGAGGGTGACACAAGGACACCTGTGAGTGGGGACACGGGAGGAGCAGAGAGTCCATCCCCGGGCAGCACAGAATCACAGAACGGTGTGGGTTGGAAGGGACCTTAAAGACATCCTGCTCCCCCCCCTGCCGTGGGCAGCGACACCTTCCCCTGGCCCAGGGAGCCCCGTTCAAGCCGGCCTGGGACACTTGCAGAGATGTGGCAGCCACAGCTTSKCTGGGGACCCTGTGCCAGGGYAGAACGGGCAGCTCTGGGCAACAGGAGGGTGTTGTACGGGACAACTGGCAGAACTACTCAAACCGAAGTTAAGATGGTTAAAACAAGATGYGGGATGATCTGACAAAAGCTTAATTGCTGAGCCAGGGCTTAGCCTCGCTGGAGGTCCCTGAGCACACGACAGCGACAGCACTGGTGTCACTGCCGTGCTGTGGTCTTTCAGTGGTGCTGTTGTCTTGAAATGCTCCGGAAAAGGGCATTTAGCAGGTGTGTTTTGCTGGCTTAGAGAGGTTGGGTAATTCTGTCAGTATAGCATGAGGAGTGCAAATGTGGGAGMTGTCAAAGAACCTGCAATGGGGGAATTAATGGTTTGTATTAGAGATCAGTGCAGAAAGATGAAAAATCTATAAGCTCTTAGTAGATCCATGTGTCTGCAATAGAGTAGTGGAGAAAGGTGAAGAACAGAAGGAAATAGAAAGACTGGAACAGTTCCCAAACAGTTTAATTTTGCCATTGTTAAAAAGCCTGTTTGGAAACATAACATTTGTGCCTCGTGTTCCTGAGAAGAAGGATCTTCCAGCCTCGAGGCTGACCTCAGTGTGTGCTTTGTGTTTGCAGTGGGGAAATGAACCAAGGGCTGCTGCTGAGGTTTGAAAATCTGGTGCAGCTCCGTGGTGCCTGCCAGCAGCTGCGTGCCCTGTCCTCCAGGAAAGTGTGTGCAGCACGATGGAAGCCTGTGGAGTTGTCTGCACGTCCCGTGGGCTCCCTCCCTCTGCATCCACAGCTCTGGCCAAAACACAGATTAATCAGTGCTGCCTTATCACAGTGCAGACACCTAGCCACAAAGGAGGTAATTAAGGACACCCAGTAATCCCTGGGTTCGTGTGGGAAGTCCAAGAGCTCAGTTTGAACATTTGAATTAAAAGGAAAAAAAGTGCTTTATTCATGAATGTAGAGACTTGTTATAAATCTATAAAACAAAATGTATAATATGTGTAATTTTTTTGCCATTCTCTCTCAAATACTGACTTAGACCAGTAACATCGTGAATTTTTGCTGACACTGGAGGAAGTTATTGCAAACAAAAATGGAAATGGTTTTATTGGCTTTTGTCCTTGTTCTGAAAAATTAAAAATGCAAAAAGATTGAGGGTAGTGTGTTAATACATTTGAAATGTTCATTATGGTGTGTTAACTCATTCATTAATTGTAATTAATGAATATTAAAGTAAAGATGTGTTTACCTCATATGGCTTGAGACCATTGTCTTTTTAATATTGCTTTTATTATATCTTAGTTTATATTCCTGTGTATGTGTCTAATTCCATATAGGAGACAAAAAAGAAGAAAAAGAGGMTTCCCCTGACAAAAGGTGAGGTGGAGATAAGGCAGAAGATGACTGTGGAGGAACTGGCACAAGCTATGGGCAAAGACATAGGTGAGAGCCTGTTTGGGGTCAGAAACAGCAACGTTTGTCACACCCCTTCCCCCAGTGGCAAAGGCAAAGGTGGCTTCAGTGGCCTGAGTGGTTGTGGATCCATCCCAAAGGAAATGTTGGGAGACATGGTGCAGACTAAAGAGAAAAGATGTTGGGCCATCTAAAAGGCCAGGCCAGCCATTTAAATGTGAAGAAGCCATGTCTGTCTGTCTGTCCTGTCCAGCAGAAAGGCCTCAGATCCAGGCAGGCAGCTCCTTGTGCCTGTGCTTCCCAGGGGCTCAGTTACTCCAGAAGGAAAACGCTGCACCCTGGTCTGCCAGAGCTGGACCCCCATGAGTTAAGAACTTGAGGCTGAAGAGCTTCAGCCCAAAATCCAGAGTAGGAGTCTTGGGTTCAGGAGCAATTTGTGTTTCATTAGAACAGTCCTTTGATTCACTGGGAGTGGCAAGACTTCTTCTGGAATTGCTCCCTGTTACAATTTTTGACCGCTGTAGTAGTTCTGTATTTCTACAACCAAAGAAAGGAGCATGTGATCAGATTTATCAAATTTCCTTCYTCCTTGAATCACTCCTTTGCTCTTTGCTTTAGAGGAGTTTCAGCTGTTTTCTCTTTTGGAGTTAGTGGAAAAGTAAGCCATGAATATCTGAGTGGAGAATAAGATTCTAGCAGCTAACAGAGTTGTAATTTTCAGTAAATCTGCAAAAAGTTCTTCTCTGCAAGTACCTAGGTTAATGGCAACTTCTAGATGAATATAACTGTAGGAAAACTGCTTTGTGAATATTACTTATTAGCACAAAGAAAATAATGGAAAAATCTGATTAAGTGGGTTGGGTTTTTTTGTCCCACGTGTTTTTTGTGGATGTAATTGTTAAATGTGGTTTTGTTTGCTGCAGATCATATTTATGAAGTGCTGCTGTACACAAACATTAACCTTGATTCAGTAGAACCAGATTCCATCTTAAGTGAAGACCACATCAAGATGATTGTTCAGAAATCAGGAATGAAGTATAAATCAGCAAAACTGAAAGAGGAAAAGGAAAGAAAAAACACAGATGCTGTCAAGAGGCGAGTTGTGAGCTGCTCTTTTTGGCTCTTTTTATTTATTCCTTTCTGCACATGTTTGGGGAGGAGGCAGCCTTGAYTGTGTGGCATCGAGTGCTGTGGTGGGCATGGCCCAGTGAATTTTTTTTGGCATTTCAACCCCTGGTTTTGCTGCAATTACAGACCTCCTGCAGACCCAGCAGTGCTGACCCCACGGCCCCCAGTTGTCACCATCCTGGGACACGTGGATCACGGCAAAACAACCCTGCTGGACAGCCTGAGGAAAACCCAGGTGGCAGCAATGGAAGCAGGAGGCATCACACAACACATTGGAGCTTTTATTGGTATGATCCAAGTCCACCCGTTCTGCTGTGCAGTTTCCTCTCCATCTCACACAGCAGGCTGTGTTCATTGGGGAAAAAAAGTTGCCACATAAATGGTGAGAAAGGAAACTATAACACAAAATGTCTGTTGCTGATACCTGTCATAACTATGTACATAGAGCTTTGAAATTAATTGTCTGCACAAGTTGATGTTAGACTATTTTGGGTTATGGGAGATCCCAGGACACTCTCTTGTTCCTGAGGATTTAACAGCACCTTTGACCGTCATGCCAACAATTACCTGACTGCCTAAAACGTGTCATTATTAAAATGCCCTGACTGCCTAAAACATGWCATTATTATTAAAATGCCCTCAAAGGGGTGATGCTTGATGTGCAGCACAGCAAATGAAGCTGGCTGAAATGCTGATGTTGAGCTGTACCGTTTGTCACAGTGCACATGCCTTCTGGGGAGAAGATCACCTTCCTCGACACCCCTGGCCACGCCGCCTTCTCAGCCATGCGGGCCAGGGGCACCAACGTCACCGACATTGTCATTCTGGTGGTGGCAGCAGAGGATGGAGTGATGCAGCAAACCATAGAGTCCATCCAGCACGCCAAAAATGCAGGAGGTACAGAGTGGGGGGCTTTGGGAACCTTGGTTTTRCCTCTCAAAAAATCCTCCTTGGACTGGGATCCACAGATCTTGGGAAGTGACTCTCCCATTCATCATCCCCTATGATGTTTGAAAATGYCCTGAATGTTGCAGTAATACAAAAAGATCCTAAAATGTGAATATTTAGCAAGACAGGGGTTCATTGTTTGGGGTTTTTTTACCTTCTTTCCATGGGTAACTCCTGCAGCTTCCTCCTGGTAGCTCAAATCTTGATGGCTGCTCAGGGAAGAGGCACTGAGTGAGATGTTCTGATCTAAATGCCCCTAACTTGCTCTAACCTTTTCTATCAGCTGTGGTGGTAGCAGCAGGTTTTGGTTAGGTTGGTGCTGAGTCTGTGTGTTCTATTTTTAGTTCCTCTTATCCTGGCCATTAATAAATGTGACAAACCTGAAGCTGATCCTGAAAGAGTAAAGAAGGAATTGCTGGCTCACGATGTGGTGTGTGAAGAGTTTGGAGGTGATGTTCAGGCTGTAAATATTTCTGCCCTCAAGGTAAGATTGTGGTAGAAAAAATTATGATGTTCATGGGTCTCTAATATGTGCAGAGAAATGCATTTTTATTGGGCAGCTGGAAAATAAAATGCTTCTCTTCCTGGTATTTGATATCTTGCCATGAAGCAAGAGCCAGGATTATTTGAAACACACTGGAATGTATTTTGGGGCTCAGACTTCCAGCAAGCAATAATATCTCATTTTTCTACTGGTAATTCAGTCCAGCAGTTTTGTGTCTGATGTCTGGAAGTCTTGCCTGGGTGTTGAATGTCATCACATTTCAGTGGGGGAATTTGGCACTAAGGGTTGGACTTCTGATCCCACTTTGCTTGGGCACTTCCTTTATTCTGTGTGGTTTTATGCAGGGGGAAAACCTGATGGTTTTGGCAGAGGCAACTGTTGCTCTGGCAGAGATGTTGGAACTGAAGGCAGATGCCACGGGGCTGGTGGAGGGAACCGTCATTGAGTCTCGGAAAGACAAAGGGAAGGGGTGAGTCCAGTGCCACCTCTGCACTTTGTGACAGCACAAARACACTGGGCAGGGACCTGGGCCTCAGTAAGTGAAGGCAGAACACTTCCTTGGCAGTGTTCTAGCCAAAGCCTTGAAATACTGCTCTGCAACACAAGAGGTTATAAAGTGATGGGGCAAAATTCATCATATCCCTGAAATGAAAATCCCGTGACAGGAAATAGTTTCAAATGGTAGAACTTAAGTGGCTTTTTAAATGTAGGAATGATGAAGTTAACAGGCARTACATACAAAATTCATTACTAGTTTTGTGTAACATAGCATTCTACCCTTAATTATCTTAGTCCATTGGCAGGTTCTATGAACAAGAGGTGTTCTGCCCTCTTTAAAAATGAACTGAATTCTAYAAGGTTGTTGGGATTTGTTGTTTGAGGTTGGGTTTTTTTGTGGAGGTTCACTTAATATGTAAAATCATCATGTTGCTGTGTTCACAAAAGTCAGATTTTGGATTGATCTGCAGAAATGAAGAGTACAGTACAGATTTTGGGGCTTTTTAACTCACTGAAACATTTGGTGAGTGCTCTAGTAAATCATCACAGGAATATAAATTAGGAGTTTATGGATGACACTTGGGACACTGCATTCTGTCAGTGATGGATCACAAATCCTTTCTGGTTGTGTTGTGCCTAYGCTGGCCGTGGAGACAAGGAGAAACATCACTTGAATTTTGTCTGTTATTTTTCTCCTCTGCTCTTCACTAGTCCACTCACCACAGCCATCATCCAGAGAGGAACTCTGAGGAAGGGCTGTGTTCTGGTTGCAGGGAAGACCTGGGCTAAAGTGCGTTTCCTGTTCGATGAGAATGGCAAAGCTGTGGATGCAGCCTCACCAGGCACCCCCGTGGAAATCATGGGCTGGAAGGAATCCCCTTCAGCAGGAGATGAGATCCTTGAAGTAGAGTCTGAGGTACACAAAGAACTCTTCAGTGAAGAGCTCACGAGGATGGGAAGGAGCTGAGTGATAAAATAAGTGAGAGTTTTTAATCACCTGGATAATCCCATGAAAGGTCGAGCGTGGGGATTAAGGGACCTGAGCTAGATGCTCTGGAAGAGGAATGAGGGTTTGCATTTTGCCCCTTTCTTTTCCACCCTTCCCCTGCTGGACCGTCCTCATCTCCACTGGAACAATCCAGTACTTGAGGAGATAAGTGTTTCAATCTGAGAAAGACAAAACTCTTGCCTGACAAAAAATGCATAAAATACAGCTTGAGATAGGTGTTGTGAGAGCTGGAAAAACACCACATGGAAGATTGAACAATAGTTCTCTTCTGCAATGCAGAGATACTATAAAAATAGGCCTTGAGTCATGTGRTAGCTCAGGGAGGAAAAGCTCTTGTCTCATTCTCTGCCATCTGTGCAGCAAAACTATAGTTAAAAGTGAAGGAAAATGAGGATGTGAAAGGATGAAATTGCAGTGTTCAGATGCAGTGCTTTAAAGGTAATGATTCTGTCTTCCTGCCCAGCAAAGGGCACAGGAAGTTGTGGCTTGGAGGACCTATGTTGAACAACAGGAGAAGATGAAGAAGGATCTGGAAGTTATTGAAGCAAAGCAAAAGGAACACAGGGTGGAATATGAGAAGCAGCAGCAGAAGCTGGCCCACCTGACCTGGAGACAGAGGAAGGCAGTGCTGTACAAGGCCAATAAGCAACTGATGTTCTCAAGGCCTAAGGAGAGAACAGAGATGGATGAAAACACACTCTCATTAATAGTTAAAGGTGCTGTCCCTGTCTGTGTGCTGCTCCTTTGGGTCTGTGCTTCTCAAATGCTCAGTCTGAAACAGAGCTCTAAACTAAACCCAGCTTCTGTTACCAAAAGTTTGATCAGTTTAAAACTTATTGAACTTCTCTCATAAGAGCAGGGGCATCAGAAAACATCCACTGGTCAGGAGAATGTGCTGCCAGCAGGGCCAGAGCAACAGGAAAACTTAACGTGCTCAATGCACTTACCCAGGGGCTCCTGAGTAAAAACCATACATATAAACCCCAATATATATATATATATATATATATACATGTATAAACCCCTATATATGTTAAAAAAGTCCCAAGCTAGAACCATTTGGCATCAGCAAAATAGAGGAGAGTGACAAGTATGTATTAAAGTGAGATAGGAGGAACTTGGTTTAACCTCATTTAGTGATACTCAAGCAGTGACTGTAGTTGAAAACCTGCAAACTTGACCTGACAGTGACAGCAGATGTAGAGCCTCTGGCCCTTCTGTATTTATCCAGTTTATTTTTGGAATTAACAGACTTTTTGGATGGGTTTTAACATACTACTCAAATTATAGTAAGAGTAACAGAAGACTTTCTGTTGCACAGTGTGGAGTTGACATGAGTTGTATTTCTGTGTCTTTGACTTGCACAAAGCCAGCAGTACTTCCATTTATCTGTGCAGGTGATGTGGATGGATCTGTTGAAGCTATTCTGAACATTCTGGACAGCTATGACTGTGAGGATGAATGCAAACTAGATATTGTCTACTTTGGAATGGGAGATATCAGTGAAAATGATATCAGCCTTGCTGAAGCGTTTAATGGTGGGTGTTTCAAAATCATTTTACAGTTTTGAAATTACTGACTTACTGAAATGCATAGGCCTCAGCCAGGTTTTGCTTTCTCAATAATAATTAGCAGCATCAATAAGGTAAATTTTTGTGAATGTTGAAAATGTTTCCTTGAATGTCAGACCAGTGCAGCCGGGGAGGCTCAAAGTCCCACAGAAATGGAAGGACTCTGGAAAAGCTCTTGCCAGAAATTCAGTTTAAGGTTAAACTYTGGCTCTTCACTCAGGCTGCTTTATGATGCTCACACAGGGCAAAGCTAGAAAAGCAGGTTAGAAAATAATTTTCTCTCTGCTCAGGGAGGCAACTGGATCTAGGACTGAGTCAGTTGYTGCTGTTCATACCCCATAATTCTCAGAGAATGAGGTCACTGCACGTGCCAGTGCCCACAGTTGGGCAAGAATCAGTTAGAATTCACTTCCAGCTTTATTTGCAAAGCCTAGTTGGTTTTCCAGCCCAAAAGGAGAGATCTGTGTCCTTTACATGAGCTATGTGTGTTATTTTCTGCTTTGATACCTCCAGCTCTGTCATCAGGGACCTTCTGTGGTTTTTTTGGGCCATTTATTTTGATAGGTTTGCAGCAGTCCATGAGCCATAGCAGGAGAGGCAAATGGTCCCCCCTTAAAAGAGAAGCAGGAATAAAATGTGCCCTGTGCTGCAGAATTTCACTTTAACTGCTCAAAGGCTCATCCCTTGCAGTCAGCACTTGACAGTTGTTTCATTTTTCAGGTGTAATATTTGGATTCAGTGTGAAAGCCAATGAAAGCATCAAAAAGCTGGCTGATAAAAAGGGAATAAAAATCAAACTGCACAACATTATCTACAAACTTATAGAAGACTTGAAGGATGAGCTCAACAGCAGGCTKCCCCCAACTTTGGTGGAGACTACAGTAGGTGAGTTTTCATCCATACATTTTTGCCTCAAAATGTGGCAAGTTTTATACTCTATAAAAATGTACCCTGCTTCTGCCTCATGCCAGTTTGTTATTYCTGTGGACTTCACTTTTTTATTTTAGGGGAAGCTTCTGTTCTTGATACCTTCGCTGTCACAGTAGGAAAAACCAAAATTCCAGTGGCTGGATGCAGAGTGCACAAGGGGCTGCTGGACAGAAAAATGAAGTTTAAGCTAATCCGTAACCGGGATGTTATTTGGAAAGGTGAGTGGAATTGGCACAGAACGTGGATTTGTGCTTAAGTGTTTTTAGATATTGCCAGTTCCGTGGGAAGTCAGTGCAAAGAATCCTAGAGAAATCCTGAATTCTGTCTAGGATGGAGAGGAAAGCCACCAAATGCCAGTGGATTGTTCCCAGAGCTTTTTCCAACCACCCATTCTGTTGGGCAAGCAGGAGCATCTCAGGATGTACCTGCCAAAAGGAGTTGATGACTTCCATTAACCACAGGCACCCCYCATCCCCACATTTTCCTGCTTTCCCTGTGGAGCCACAGAGTGAAACATTAATCCTGCAGGAAGGGCAAACCAGRCCACTGCTCTGCTCTGCTGGAGGCCTCTCTCATGCATTTTCTCTTTGTAGGATGTTTATCATCACTGAAGCACCATAAAGATGATGTCCAGGTAATAAAAACAGGAATGGATTGTGGATTGAGTTTGGACAAAAATCTGGAGTTCAGTATTGGAGATGAAATCATCTGTTATGAAGAAAAAGAAGTTCARCAGACGACTTCCTGGGACCCAGGGTTTTAAAGACATTTTAACATGTGAACACTAAAGGACAYTTATTATGATCCTGGCTGGCCTTTAAGTCTTAACATTAAATGAACTTTCAGAGATGCACAGGAGCTGTTCTTTACATCAGAGCACTTCAGATACATTTTATATCYGAAATGTTCTGCTCTTCTATCATATCAAGCACCCAGCTGCCCTCACTGGACCATGGAATAAACCACTGGAGTAACTCCAAGCGCTCCAAGTGTGTAAAACCAGCACAGTAAAATATTTCTGATGACAATCTCTTGGCTCCAAATTAGCTGAGCCATCTCCTCCCTCCCCTCCCAGTGCTGCTGTGCAGTATCTCAGTGTATTGGCTGCATTTTGTCACCTGTCACCACACACTCTAGCACTGACCCACTGTGGACCTCTGAAGTTGCTATTTTTCCACATCAGAACTGTCTCACRTTAAAGAGACCACTTTTAAGCTTAGTTTGGGTGCTGGTTTTCTTCCTTCCACAACTGGTACCCAATATTCTTTAAATCTAACTGCTGCTTCAGTTTGACACTCAGTATTTCACCCTAGCTGGCTGGCAGCACCCCACAGATTTTTCTCACTGACCAGCAGAGAGGAAACGCAGCRCCACAGAAAGAAACCCTTCAGCCATAAAGAAGTTCAGATTTTTATTGTCTGGTACATTTACTTGTCTTCTGGCTTATTGAAGCAGTATGTCAGACAGCACTTGCCACAGTAGTGCCTGTCAAAGTGGCTGGCCATGAAGACTCCAGCCCCACACTCCTCCGAGGGGCACTCCCGGCGCAGGCGGCTGATCTTGCCGTTCTCATCCACCTGGAAGGACAAACAGACAATGGCTCACACACACTCTCTTTCTTTCCGCAACAATAATCATTTTGAGTATTTTCCATTGGCATAATAGTTTTTGTAACAGCAGCTACACCAGACTTCTTGAGGTACATGTCAGAAGTACCCAAATGTAATAGATTGTGTCTCTTTTATTTACCACGTGGGATATTTGCAAATTGAAAGAGTTTAAATATTAAATACACCAGAATCTGTGCAGACTARTTACAGGCTCCACACCCTCCCTGTTGAGAGCTGAGTTTCTATCAAGTTCCTCCCCCCCAAATTAGTTCTACCTACCTTGTARTACTTGAGCACTGCAAGCTTAACCTTCTTTCTCTTATGCTTGTTCTTCTTGGGAGTTGTGTAAGACTTCTTCTTCCTCTTCTTAGCACCACCACGAAGTCTCAGCACCAGGTGAAGGGTTGATTCCTGTTTGTGAAGCACATGAAACAGACTCAAAATGCTTTTTCAAGGCAACTGCAGCATTTAAACAGGCGTTTTCATTCTACCTAGAGAAAGTACATCTCGAGTGCCAGGCCCCTAGGAAAGCTCTAAAATAATTACTTTTTGTTAAGGTGGCATCCCAAACTCCCAGCATCAACACTACTCCAATCCCTTGATCTGGTTGAATTTATTAGAAACATTTCTTAATCTCAGCAGCAAATCTCAGTCAGCTCTGCCCGTGCCAGCTCCTGGCTACTGCACTGCTGTGTCCTGCCTTTCCTACTCACTTTCTGAATGTTGTAGTCGGACAGTGTGCGTCCATCCTCCAGCTGCTTCCCAGCGAAGATCAGCCGCTGCTGATCCGGAGGGATGCCTGATGGTGACAGAAATCAGGAATAAATGAGGGATGTGAGCTACCRCATGCTGTAGTAAAATCAAGATTGCTGCAGGGAATTATATCTGTGTAAGACACACATCAATCCACAAAAGCAGAGAACAGAATAATGTATACAATATATACTGACTGATATCAATGTATAATTATCAATAAGTGCCTTTAGAACTTACCCTCCTTATCCTGGATCTTCGCTTTTACATTTTCTATAGTATCAGAAGGTTCAACCTAATACGAAACAGAACAACAGAATCAAAMCGCGCTGCACGTTTTAATTATCCCAGCAAGGCCGAAAAACCACGAGGTGCTCCCGGCACACGCCCGGTGCTGCCAGGGCCATTCCGGGCCCCACCGCGGGGTCRGGACCGCCCGAGGCAGCGCAGGGCCGCGATTCCCCGCACATCCCGGGCTCTGCCGGCACATCCCCGCCTTCCGGAGCAGCGGCAGGCACGGGCGGCGCGGCGCGGCGGCTCACCTCGAGGGTGATGGTTTTCCCCGTGAGGGTCTTCACGAAGATCTGCATGGCGAGGCGGGCACAGGGGACGGCGGAGCCGGAGCGCGGGCTGCCCGCGCTGCTCGCGGAATGGCGGCGGCGGCCCGAGAGAGCGCCGCGCCCGCACGCACGGGGTTTCCGTGCACGCCGCAGGGGGAAGTGCGGCGGGCTGGGACTACGGCTCCCGGCATGCCTCGCCAGCGGTGGCTGCGGCCGAGCCTGCTGGGAGATGTAGTCCCGGCACGGGGGGGAGTGGGCGGGAACTGCGGCTCCCACAGTGCACCGCGCTGGCTGTCGTGAGGGGAGGAGGAGCCGCCGTGACGAGTGAGGTGGGGCCGCCATGAGGGGAAAAGGAGGAGCCATGGTGGATGAGGCGGGGCTTTCGTGAGGGGAGAAGGAGGAGCCGCTACAAGGGGAAGAGGAGGAGCTGCCATGACGAGTGAGGCGGAGCTGCCGTGAGGAGAGGAGGAGGAGCCGCTATGGCGAGTGAGGCGGGGCCGCCGTGAAGGGAGGAGGCGGGGCCGCCGTGAAGGGAGGAGGCGGGGCCGCCGTGAAGGGAGGAGGCGGGGCCGCCGTGAGGGCGGTGTTCTCCAGTTGCGTGACTCGGTTTTTTTGCGCGTCGTAGCGACTGTCGGTGGAATTATTATTTTAGGGCTAGCAGGTTTTTGATTTACCTGCCTCTCCGTCAAGGCCAGGTTGRACACGACTTGGAGAAAYCTGGTCTAGTGGGAGGTGTCCCTGCCCATAGCGGGGGATGGAACTGGATGAGCTTTAAGGTTCTTTTCCATCCCAACCGTTCTGGGGTTCTGTGATTCTCTGCAGCCTGAATCCCAGAATTCGATGTCTTGGTTCTTGAGGAGGCAGTTTAAACGCGCCTCACAGCCACTTTGCCACCTGCAGATTCCTCGAGAWCAATTCCAGGTTTATATCTGGGCAAAGATTTTTAAAACTAGAAAAGCTGTAGGTAAATTGGGAATAAAGGAGTCCTGAGTCATGTTTTGAAAATTACTTGTTAGGTGGTTTTATGCTTGTGAGTAGAAAATGGGAAAAGCTAAAGCAGCATCAGGATCTGCTTGAAAAAATCAGCTGAGGCCATTTTAASAATTTCAACCCTTCTGTGTTTTGGTGACAAAATGAGAAAGTGGGCTGTGTTGGGTAAGGGCTATCTGAGGAGTGTTACATTGTGCACAATAATGAATTCTGTAAGATAACAAATAGTTTTTAAGTAAAGGAGCGCTTGATAGTAGGTAAAAAGTGGTTTGCTGGGTTTTTGTCTCCAGTTGGTGTAAGCAGACTGGTTGTGGCCTCTGTGTTGTGACAGAAATCAAGGCTTGATACATTTTCAGCTGGATTTTGTGCTCCTGTAAACACTGCAGTGGAGGCAGGGTCACTACAATGAATTCCTAATCTCAGGAATAACAGTAGGGTTCATGCTTGAAAACCACTTTTCATAACTTTATGGGAGTTTTGAAATGATAAAGCTGTCCTAAACCAGGAGAAAATCAACAAAACTGGAAAAACCCATGACATTTATCTCACATGCCCTGAGCATTAGCAGCCCTTCTGTGCAAAGGTTGTTGCTGAAATTCCTGAGGGATTCCTGCCTGCCTATGTCTGCCCTTTTCAGACACTGAGACTGGAAAGGCCTAGAATAAATCAAGATTCCAGGTTTTGGAGGTGGATAGGAAAAAGGGATGCTGGCTCTGCTTTTAAAACTTGRGTTGGATTGGAATTTTAAGACACTAAAATGCACAGCCCCTGCTCCCTGGTTCTCCACAGCTCTAAGTGCAAAGGACATTTGGTGCCCACCCAGAGAAAATAGATGGTATTGTARCTGTCCAAATAAGTGCTGGTGACGTTAGTTTTAAATCATATTGGTGATTATTTAATCTCAGGTGAATTTAGAGACTGCCTCATAMTGAAACCTTTTCCTGCATTTTCATCATTTTGAATGGCGTTGCTTTGCTTTTGGGGCTGTTTTTTGTTATCTTACAGCAGCACCATGAMGCTGCTCTATTATTTTCTCTATTCATTTTATTTTCCTTATGCCATACTTACTAGAGTGTTCCAGAAAGTTGTTTTCCTGTTCATTCTCTCTCTATAAATGTCATATCCAAAAATACATCAGTGGATAATGCAGTATGTTACAGTATGCAAGGATATCCTTGCTTCAGCCAAGTGGGAATGTGAGGTGTTTGTTTATTGCCAGAACCAAGAGTGGTTAAAGGAATGCAGTTTTTTCTTACAGGAGATTAAAAGCTCTGGAGTCTGAGCCCTCAGCTCTGTTATACTATAGGAAAATATCATTAATTAAAATTAATTTCATTTATTAAAAATATTTTTAATATATAATTTCTTTTAATTTAAAATTTTATTATTAATATTAAAAATATGTGCAAAGCATGTTAATTAAGACATTGATAATTTGTGTTTGTATTTTTAAATGTTTTCCGTTGTTTTATTTTCATATGGCAGCTGCTAATGCACATGTATAACATGAAAACCTGAACTTAAGTAATGCTGCAAACTTGCTAACATGAAAACCTGAATTTAAGTAATGCTGCAAAAGGTGTTTCATAAAAAATTATCTGCCTGAGAGGATTTTTTCAGTTCTTAAAAAAATTTCCTGAGTTTTAGAAAACATTTTTGCATATAAATCTATTCGTTTATAAAGTTTGTRATTGGTTTGGCAGTTTTTAATTACTATTTTTCAAAGGCTTTATCTGTTTTGACTCTGAGTTGATGAGATGGTGCTGGGTTATCCTGCCCTGCCCTGTTTTGTATTTTGTGTGTCCCTGGTAAAGCAGCTGAAGGGTCACTTGGATACTTGGAAAGGAAAGAAGTTTGTGTGCTGTAGCAGTCTGAAATATCCCAGTTCACACACCACACTGGATGCAGCCCTTCCAGGACACATCCTTCCGGGGACCCTTTTGGTGTTTGTAAATGCTGCTGGGACAGCCATGCACAYGGAGTCCTTTTTTCTCCATTTTCACAGGTTCTTCCTTGGCCCTTTCTCTAAAGGAACTGAAATTGCAGAGCTCAGCTGTTCTGTGTGTTGTGAAAACTGACAAGGAAAATTGCAATTCTGTGTGTGCAGATGCAAAAGCACAGCCATGAGGCTTTTCCAGAAGAATCCAAGCCCTGGCCCTGGAAGGACCTGGGCATTAAATGCTGTTGAAAAGCCCAATAATGCAAAGGTCTATTTCTGGGTGCTGAGATCTCACTGCTGATGTAGTCCCTGGGTATCAAACCCACAAATTAGTTCATTAACTCATCTCCTATAGCCTGCTGAGTAGCTGCTGCTCAAAAATAGCTCTCTCCTGTACTAGCCATTGATTAATTAGATTAATTCCTCCCAAATCACAGATGCTATATWTTCTGTAATTTCACTTGAAAAGCAATATATTCTAAGGACTTCCAGCCCCCTGAGATTTACCTGTCAATGGTGAAATGAGGCCTTTTCTTTCTTGTACATATTCTCTTTCTTAGACTGTTGTTGCTTAGTTTTGACACCATTTTTAATTCTTATTTTATTTCCTGGCCGTATTTCAGGGAAATATTCCCATTTTATGGGAGAATTTTCAGGTTATCTTCTCTTGTAATGTTTCTTGATATTGTCATTCTAGGACCTTTCTATTTACAGGAAAAAATTTTCTTTGTACCCATGTTTTCAAGGAAAAGGTTGGATATTTTACATGGATATTTTACATGGATATTACACATGGATACATATTTGTATCCATGTTTTCAAGGAAAAGGTTGGAAATCAATATCACCTCCAGCCTTCCCACAGTGTTCAGGGAATCAGTCAAGATCATTGTGTGGCTTTATGGCAGGGAAAGGGAGATGTAACTGTACACAAAATACAGAATAATCTTGCTAGCTGATTTTTCAGAGGATTGCTTCTTTCTGTTGGAAACCTGTCCTAACACTGCATTAATTCACTGTCTCAGTCAATTGTGGATTAGAAAACTACAATTTTCATTTATGAGGGCTGGTTTTAGCATCAAAAAGATTTTTTTMCCCAAAAGATGGGTTTGGGCTGTTGGAAGAAATGAGCAAAAACAAAAGAAAACACAACAAAATTTTAATAACAAACTTTGAAAAGTGAAATTTTAACTCAGCTCTGATTCCAGCCTACAAATTACTTTGGCTCCAGTGCTCCCTTGGGCAGCTTTCCATGGAGAGAGCTCTGCAGGCACTTGGCTTCAGGGGAGCCTCTGTGAGCTGACTCTTGGACAAGCTGCAAGTGCAGCACTTGGTGCTCAGGACACACAGATAAACAGAGTCCTGCTTGYTTCCAAGGCCTGGAAGTTTTCAGAGGGGCTTTTCCTTGCACTGCCAGCCCCAGGGACAGAAGCTCTCCAGGCAGCAGGAGCCCAGGCCAAGGGCAGACAGCTGCAGCAAATCATGGGCAGCCAGTGCCAGGAAAGCACTCTG
Organism: Cardinalis cardinalis; assembly: GCA_014549065.1. Classification (NCBI taxonomy): domain Eukaryota; kingdom Metazoa; phylum Chordata; class Aves; order Passeriformes; family Cardinalidae; genus Cardinalis; species Cardinalis cardinalis. Next base: position 1,074,298 of record JACDOX010000093.1, read on the forward strand.
CAGGCAAGCTAACGTGTCTGCCTGGACTGAGCTAGAGAGGTGCTTGAATTTAAAGACAAAATCTCTGAAAATTAAGTTTTCTGCTTSCACATGTCGTTATTCGGATCCAATGTGCTTTTTGTGTCTTGCTCCAATGAACTGCCCTTGACTCTGTGCCTGCAGCTCCTCTGTCATCCTGTTGGATGACAAAAGGACACAAATGGTTTTGAGTCCAAGCAGGGATTTTGGCCTTTAAACCTTTTAAATAAAAATACATGCTATTTCTCTTCTGTGTCATTAATTTCACCTTTATTTTTTTCAACTCAGTCTTTGGATTTCTAATCCACATTGAAATCAGTGAGTGAGTTCTGCAGCATGCTTAATGTGAATAGTAAAAAGCCTTTTAGGGCAAATGGGGTTTACTTTTCCTTAGGTGCATTGTTATTCTAAATGATACCTGCAGTACTTTGTAAGGCTGGGCTGAGACAGAAGTTGCTTGGGAAGAAAARAAACATGACACAAGTTATCTCAGGATGGAATTCTTGAAGATGAGAAAGATGCCAGGCTGATGGAACAATGTTTGCTGGTCACTCCTCTGCACAACAGAGGGAGCACTTACAGCAGGCAAGGGAGGAATCCTCCTGGCTCTGGATGAGCTGYAGGAAACTCTGAGCATCACAAACAATGCTCAGAATGCTTCTACCACCCAGTATCAGTTATTTGTCCATGTAATGTGTCTGTGTGAGAATGTGTGCATGGCTGTATTTTCACTGGAGGTATGTTCTCCATGGAGAAGGAAGCTCTGCAATGGGATGGAAATGGAAAGGAAATGGTTTGTGTCTGTGCTGCCAGCCTCAGTACATCAGGTCTGTCCCTGCTGTGCTCTGCACGAGGGTTTAGAGTCAGTGGGAGTGAGCTGCTTCTGAGTGCTCCCTCCCAAAGGGGGTGCAGGGTAGGCACGTCCCAGTGCTTGGATTTTTTGGTTTGTTCCCTGCTAGGTCATTGCTGCAGTCATAGCACAAATGARATTATCAAGATAATTAACAAATCCTGTCAAAACAGCAAATGTGGGCTTTGGTCACGTGCACTCACCTGCTCCTTGGGCTGCTGTGGGAATGGTCTGGGCTGTAAGAGCCAGTATGAGAGCTGGGCCCAGCTGATCCATAAGAAGTGGATAATTCAGCCTTGGGGAAGGAAAGATGCCCAGCTGCAGATTGCCTGGGGGCCTGTTGGCAGAGCCTCTTTGAGCTCAGCCCACAGCCAGTATCAACAGGAAGAATACTGAATGTCATTTGCTCTTGTAACTGTGGTACGTGTTCCCAAATAACATTTATCTCAGTAATAAGGCTACATGTAGCTACTGCTGGTTTGTTTCAGTTTTAATACACTTTGGCACTCTTTAAAAGTGTATTTATTAGATGGATAAATCTGCAGAGTTAGGGTTTCCAAGAGAACTGTAGTTAAATGAACAATTACTATTTTAGAGCTATTGGAAGTATTGTGTGGAGGAGGAATAGAGAAAGGTATGGAAGTTCACTTTGCAACATGTGGAGTGATATGCCCTCAAGTATGTAACCCCTAAGAATGTAACTCARTGTAGATCAGATTTTGACCAAAAGAGTGAAAACAGTGAATGAAAAGGTCTCTCACTGACTTTGTTACTGCACAGGAGCTGACCATGCAAGAAAGCAGTGCAGGTGTAAGTGTCACACTCCCCAGTGTGATTTCATGGTTCTTGTTTAATGTTTGCAGCAGCTGAGAAGTGAAAGTGCTTGTTAAATCAAACAAGACAGTGGTGGACCAAACCACAAAGTTTTAGTCCTTTTATTTCCCCCTTTGTACCCATTTCCACAGTGCAGCAGGGATTTCTAGCAGGGATGCAGGACCACATGGCAGGCCTGAGTTAGGTACTTCTGTTGTTGAGCTATTTACTTGTGGGTTGTTTTTTATGCAGCATCCTCTGGAAGTTTTAGAAATCAAGCTCCATAAGAAGGTGCAGGTGCAGTGTCCARTGTCTAAAGCAAACTGAGAAGGACTGTACTGGTGTGGCCTTGTGTGCCTCTCTGTCCTTCAGAAGAGTTTGGTGTCTCCCAATCCAAGACTCAGTTGCTAATCATCCATTGAGATTTAAACCAATTTAGATGCATGATTTATTCAGWAAGCTCAAGAATTTTCATTCACTTCATCTTGAAAAAAAACTCTCTAAAAATTCTCTAGCAACATGGCAATATACTTTTACCCATATACTTTTACTGTCCATAAAAGCCAAGCCGTGTTTTAGCAATATTCAAACAGCCAAAGTTACATACAGAGAAGAAATGGAGTTTCATAAAAGCTAGAGACATCTGTAGATGCCCAAACAAGTTGAAGGATCCATGCCTTGCAAAGCTTTGCCTCCAGTCTCAGATATTATTTTGAAGGAAACGTAGGTGGGTTCACAACAGGAGGAGCACGAGTGCAGTCTTGTCACCTCAGTGGTAAGAGATTCTGAAACATTTTGGATACTGGCAGTATTCTTTTTTTGTTTTGTTTTAATCAAAGTTAGATTTTATAATTTTCTCAATGCCTGACTGACTTGGATGAAACTGTCAAAATATGATAAAGTAGTTGTGAGTTTCTAAAATACTTGGAGAATGAACAAAATCTACAGGTGCACAGCATCATGGTCCTGTGCAATTTATTACTGCCAACCTGTGAGAAGCTGAATTTCTTCCTGTCTGTGCTTGGCTGGTGTGCTGCAGTCACTCCCAAAGGTCAGCCACAGCATTAGATCTTGATTTATGCAGAAATTAGGCTGTTAACTAACCAGATCTTCCTGCATGGGACATTAGAGCTGTGGGRATGAGAGGAAATGGGAGGTTACTTCCATAGCCTCAGGACACTTACCTGAAGGAGGAAGTCATAAGCTGTTCTTCCTGCTTCATGGAATTCTTCTGATTTAAAATTAATTCATTATTCACCTTCTGTCTTTAATTCATTATTCACTGAAAAAGTACAAAGCCCATCCAAGATCCACTTCCAGCTGAGTGCCCTTACCACAGAGAAGAAGGGTTCCCTCCCTCTCACTAAGAAATTTCATTAGAGCTTGAGGAAGTGATAATATTAATTKTATTCAAGTCTTGTCTTTGTGAGTGGTTTTTTTAATATTACTCTGACAAGTTTTATGGAATGGAGATGGGCATAACTAAGCTTTTTGCATGCTTTAAGCACAAATTTCTTATGTGATGTGAGAGGTTTTTTGAAGGCATACAAAGCCAAATAAAATTTTGTATTACAGCTTTTACCAAATGAAAATCATGGCTAGGAGGTTATCTGTATAAAAGAATTTGTGTTGACAAACAGATAAATGATAAATGTATTATACTGATAAGAGTCTATATGTGATATTCATAATGACTTTTTAAGGGAAATCAGGATATTAATTTTTTTTGTTGTTTCTTCAAGCTCTTACCATTATTTCACTTTTTAAATTCTCTCTTCCTTGTACACCCATGGGCAAATTATCCTTCTGCTTGAAATCTCAGCATGGGAGGAGCAATCTTTCCCTGAGAGATTAATGATATTAGCATGGTGACCTAATGGGGTAAATGTGGTTTATTTCCATCCCTCTGTAATCCCATGGAAATCCATGAGTCACACTGAGGGTGCTTGGCCTCAGTCCCTTGCCTTCAGTGAACTCCATGGCTTTTCCTGCTCTCAAAGCTGGATACAAACCCCTGATTTGTTGAAGCCATTGGTCAGAGCCATGGGAAAGGCACCTCTGGCCAATGATCCAGGCTCTCCCAAGCCTAGAGACAGGAACACTTTTGACAGATGGTTTGGAAACTTCCAGAGAAATCCTGGAAGTTTTATTCCAAATGAATGGGTGGAATCTGCTGTCTAGTCACAGTGCTCAAGCCTTCATTAGTTAAAGCCTCTCCCTGAATTTAGTAAGCCATAAATTCTGGCCTGGCTATTCTGCTGGATAGCTGAAAATGGAAGTAGGTTATCTGGAGAAAGCAGAGCAAAAAATGAAGGATTATCTTCTGAGGGTTTTGTGGTTGGGCTATCAGGCTTGAACTCCAGTTGTTCTCTATTTTATGCTCTGCAAAAATAAGCATAGTCTAAAAAAAATATTTTTAAAAGTTCTATAAATACGGTGCAAGGGACAGGATTAGTGAGCAGGCAGCTGCTGAGGGCACTTGGGTAGGATACAGTAAATTAATTTTGAATGAAGCTCACATCGAAATTTTAAAGGCCAAGTCGTTTCCCAGTAACTCACCATTAGTGCCTGCTGCAACTGGGACATCTAACTAACTGTGCTTCTCCTTCAGGAGTAAAAATTAAATTATAGTAAAAAGAGAGTGGAGTGTCATTTAAGGCATCTCAGCACAGACTATTCCGTGCTTGATGTTGCAAGTGAGAGTTGCTCAAAAGCAGAAAACCTGCACAGCCCTCTCTCCTGGAACCACCAGAGCAGCAAGGAGTCAATTACAACATTTTGATCATAAACTATCAAGGGAGGGGGAGGTAGCCCATGGAATTTCATAAACTGTAGGAACAAAAAGCATGTAAGAAGAATGCTATTAAAAAAAATTCCTTCCAATAAAACAATATTAGAAAAGAAATCTCTGCTGGATATCTTGCAGAGATTATTATTTCTTGCAGAGCTATAGCACCAAGACTATATTCTCATTTCACCAGATATTGCTCAAATACCAAGAGACAGACAGCAAAGATGAAAAGAAAGCACACTACAAATATTGAAGTAGATCTGGAAAGGTCACTGATAGACACTTTAGTTCTGGTTACTTTTCTGAATTCTAAAATGCACAATGAAAAGAGCAGAGGGGGAAAGAGACACTGCATAATAATTTGAATTTTTTAGATCAGAGTCTGATTCTAGAGATTAATTGCTGGTTAATTTGTACATCTGAGTTCTACTTGGACCAAAATTAAAGAGTAACAAATGCGGTTGCATTATGAATATGATCTGGGTGTCGTAGATAAGCTAAACAACACTTGCTTGACAGCCTTGAGTGTTAGGTTATTTTATTCATAATTGCACAAAAATAGAAGATGGTTGCAAAAGGCCCTGCACCTGAYAGGGAGGTTGCACCTCACTCAGCCCAGCTGCTCCTGAGGCTGCTGCTGCCCGAGCGCGGCGGGGCCGGGCCCCCCTCCCTGCTCCCCTCCTCAGCCGCCGTTGCTCAGGCAACGGGATCGTTCAGCGGCGCAGCARCAACAGAGGGAAGCTGTGAGGGTGGCAGGGAGAGATTTCCCAAGGGCTGTGGGAAGGGTGGAGGAAAGAGAGGGAGARTATTAGTACATGTCTCAGAGAAGGTATTTGCCCTTGTTGTACAGAACGGTGCCAGAGGCTCCTCCAAAGCACTGCAGTTCTGCTGCTTTGGAAGTTGCCCATTTGGAGCAGCTTCTTTCCCTCTCTTGGCTTTTGCGAGGGGTGAGCAGATGGAATGAGGTGCCAGGTGCTGCAGTGTTGGTGTCCTCCTTGAGGGTTCATGCAGTGACTTTGCCTGCTAAACTTGGCTTGAGGCATGTCACCTGCTGTGCTGGGCCAGGACAAAGCTCTCTGACACAGAGGAGCACTGGGACCTCGAGGAGCCATTGCCAGTGTGACYGTGTTCACAGGGGTCYGAGGATGAGGGAAGACATGAGGATCTGACTCCATGTTTCAGAAGGCTTGATTTATTATTTTATGATACATATTATATTGAAACTATACTTAAAGAATAGAAGAAAGGATTTCATCAGAAGGCCAGCTAAGAATAGAAAAGACACAAAGGCTTGTGGCTCGGACAGAGAGTCTGAGCCAGCTGGGCTGTGATTGGCCATTAATTAGAAACAACCACATGAGGCCAATCCCAGATGCACCTGTTGCATTCCACAGCAGCAGATAATCATTGTTTACATTTTGTTCCTGAGGCCTCTCAGCTTCTCAGGAGAAAAAATCCTAAGGAAAGGATTTTTCATAAAAGATGTCTGTGACAGCCAGCACTCAGAGCTTCCCTCCCCTTGGCTCTCAGGAGGCCTTGCTCTGTGTCTTGGGGCCTCAAGAATCACAATCAGAAAGCTTCTGGTAGCTGGTTTACTGTCACCCTTGAGCCAGAAATGACACAAACTCACTCGAAGGCTGGTTTGCAGAAGAGCGTGTAATACAAAAAGTCCTCTCTTTTATAGACAGATTTGACACATTCCACTTGATTGGCTAACTAACAAAAACATCTTTCTGACAAACAGTGCTTGAGAAGAACAGAAAAACAGAGTAGGAAAACACCAGCTGCAGGTTGTTTGTACTAACAAGCTATCATCGTTTTTCTACAACTCCCTAAAAAGTCTCTCAAGTCCACTGTGAGAAAACAAAGCCCATTTTCTCACTTCCTGACCAGGCTGCTGCATCCACAGTTTACCAAGTAGRGAAGATGGTGTCTGTCATCATCCTCTGATAGGAGTGAGAAATTATTAAAAAARAAAAAAGCACAACCCCACACAGCTCCCCACATTTCTGCCTTTGGGGTATTGATCCTTTTATCAAAGCTGGTCAAAGTAAGAGCTTGTTACTGAAATTCCTTTGAATTAATGCTGGTGAAAAATAACTATTTCTTAGACCTTAACATTACCTCTTYATTATAATTTGATTTAATTGCTATTACTTTTATTACATCAGTACCAGAACATGAACACTCTGTAGGCTTAATGCAGTCTGTCCTTGCAATTCTGATTTCCAGTTAATTAAAATTGATTGGCTGACCTGAYATTTATATTTATCACATCTTATGAAGGATCCAGGTTTTCCTTCACATAAATTTTACTGCTGTTCTCTGTTAGGTGTTTTGTGCAAAAAACTACATAATGTCAGATACAGTAAAAAAAAGCATCTTAGTCTTTTGAAGTTGCATTGAAGTCAAAGTTATTATCAATGAGAAGATTTYCCCCCTTAATTGCAAAGAATTACATTGTTTGGATCAAACTGTTTCTTTTTGAGGTCATTTTTTGAAAGTTTTGAAATGAATTCTTACAGCAATGCTGACAAMAATCTTGGTCATAATTGTATGATTAGCACTTCTTGTGTTGGCCAATACTATTATCTCATTAGTTCCCTTGTAGAACATTACATGTGTTGTGTCTCCTCTCTGACAGTAAATTCCTTGGAGCCCTGATTGTCTTTTGTTCTCTATATAGTTATCCTGCAAATGAAGTCTTGCTCGTGAGCAGGGCTCTTGTACAGGGTGGTGACAGAAATCACAACTTCCTCCTGTTTATTTTTCCATTAAAATGGGCAGTGAAGGCAGCAGCAGAGCAATGACATTGACARACTTGTTCATGCTGGGGACTGCTCCCAAAGGGGCTGCTGGAAGTGCTTTTGCCACTGCTGCAGAACAAATATTCATTCAAGTTTTTACACTTTGCCTCCAAGTTTGAAGTTCATTTCTTGAGGAGAACAGTTGGCTATTGTGATGGTGTTCACAGGGGTCTTAGGATGAGGGAAAAGATGAGGATCTGACTCCATGTTTCAGAAGGCTTGATTTATTATTTTATGRTAYATGTTATATTAAAACTATACTAAAAGAATAGAAGAAAGGATTTCATCAGAAGGYYAGCTAAGAATAGAAAGAGAAAAGAATGRTAACAAAGGYTTGTGGCTCRGACTCTCTGTCTGAGCCAGCTGGGCTGTGATTGGCCATTAATTAGAAACAACCAACATGGGCCAATCCCAGATGCACCTGTTGCATTCCACAGCAGCAGATGATCATTGTTTGCAYTTTGTTCCTGAGGCCTCTCAGCGTCTCAGGAGGAAAAATCCTAAGGAAAGGATTTTTCATAAAAGATGTCTGTGACAGGCTACAYTTGCATCAGTCCCCACAGAGGGAACTCTTTGTAATGAGATGTAGAATTTAGAGCCAATAAAAGGAATAAATAGAATTTATTAGATCAGGGAAGGGAGTGGTAAGGTAAGTGGAAAGGTGCCAGAAAGGGAAGAAMAGTTAGTTAGGAGTCATATCCAAGGCAATGAAAGAACAGGAGACAGGAGCTGGCAGAAGGGATGGTGATTCTGTGCTGCAATCTCAGGCACTTACTGGGTATTTAATGTTTTGGGCCACAGCATCCAGGATGTCACACTGATGGGAAGCTGTGACTTTGTACTGTGAATGTGTGATATTATTCCATTACAGTGTACCTGTCACATCACCAGGTACATAAATTGTTGGGTTTGTGTTGTTACCCTTTTCATCTGGGAAAGAATTGATGGCTCCAGAACAGGAAGAACAGTGTAGTGCTGCACAGAAAGCTGAAAGAGGAGACCTGGATGCAAGTGAGGCAGGAGGAGAGGAAAGTTTAATATTATTTATGAACTTTGAGATGGGAGAAAAACAAAACAGGAGAAAACTGTAGGAGAGGATACAGAGATTTAAGGGAGTAGGCACTCCTTGAGCTGTGAAAATGAAATAATGCAAATGTTTCTGGGTGAACAGCAGGGAATGCTCAAGAAAACAACCATGAATTCATAAAAGAGATTGAAGCAATGTCAAAAGACAGGTATAGCTTTATTTTTCAGGTAGAAAAGACTGTCATCCAAAGACCCTTCAGCTGGTGGCTCTATAGCTTGTATGCCATTCCTTTTTAATTCCTCTAGGAGAGTTGGTTTGGGGTTTTGGGTTTTTTTTTATTATTATACAAAAAGCTCCTTTTCACTGAGTTCTTCAGTAGAAGGAGACATAGAAGCCCAAAAAATGAATGGAATTGTTTACAGTTATATCAGTATTGAACTGAAAACTCCAAAAAAATGAAATTATTCTGGTTAGGAGGTAGAATTTCTTTACAATGTGGGTATTATAGTCTCAGGAGAGACGATAGTTTCTCCTTTGGGATATTTGAAACTGGATTGGAGAGAAGAGCWGGGGTGAGTGGTGGGGTGCCAAACGTGTGTGAGCACAGCAGCAGTGCAGGGTCAGTGCCATGTGAGCTGAGCCAGCACTGCTTCGCCATTTGCAGCAGGTCTGCATCTTTAATTAGACTCCCAGACAAGTAATGCTGCATGAATTTGCATCCCAACAGTTGCATTCCAGGCTGGGATTTGAAGTGCAAACAGGAACTGGCAGCTGCTCGTGGAATATTTGAATATAAGGTTATATTCAGGATTTTCCTTCAGCACTGAGTATGGGTATAAATATTCTTATGCATCAGGATTAATACATCCCTCATTAGTTGCCCATGTCTAAATCCTCTTTGCACTGAGATACTTACAGGGTGGGTTTAGTTATTCTTAGGGTTGATCCTTTGGCAAAAAAATGTATGACAGGGTTTAATAGTTGTACACTTGCTTCTGCTAAGCCCTGCTATTAAATATACTCTAATTTCCATTTGGTGAGTATGTGCAATTTGTCTTCATAGCTGTGGTTGTAGGAACAGGTTTGTATTTTTCTTTAGCTGATGTTTCCAATTTGAGTTTTGTGTCATCAGCAGAGAATTTTAGAGCTGAATTTCTTCCTCATTCTACAGCCTACATGTGGCAGGAGGTTTTTTTGAAGAGGAGCAGCTCAATGGTCTTCTCATTCCAAAATGCTTTGGGAAATTCCCTGGTTGATTCATACACGTGTAAATTTAGATTATGTTTGTCGCACACAAATAATGCCAAATTCTCTTGTGCCTCACGGGAGTATCTGACTCTTAGAGGTATTTATTCTGCTGGCTTTGGAATGACAGAGATCTGTACAAACAGCAGTTTGTCCCTCTCAGAACAGTGGTGTGATGCCTTTGTCTGCAGAGAAGAGTCTGGGCTAGGAATAGGCACGAACTGGAGTCTGACATCCTGTGTTTGGGAGCTGCAGGGAAATAGGGATTCATGGTCTTAAGGGATTCATGGCTTTGAGCCCGGATCCTGGCACAAACCCCACTTTTATCTCTTAGCAAGGGGTGAATCAGCCTCACTGCGGCTCAGAGTGACCACAAGGCTTGGATCGTGTAGTCGAGACCTGCATTCTGGGGCTTGGGATCAGCTGCTGAGACACGGTGGGGTACTGGCAGCAGCACAAACAGGACAGGCCATCGCAGGTTTGGGAGCTCTGCTGGGCGTTTGGGAGCTCTGCTGGGCGTTTGGGAGCTCTGCTGGGCGTTTGTGTAGCCCGCTCCCGCCGCTGAGGGAAAACGCTCCCGGCGGCGCAGGGGTGGCCGCGGTCAGGGAATGGCCGGCGGGTGGCGCCCGAGAACGCCGAGTGCCGCAGCCGCTCTTGCCCGGCGTCACCCGGGGCCGCTCCCGAGGAGCTCCTCGTGCGATGTCTCCTGGAATTCAATCCTACAGCAACAAGTGGTGCGCCAAAGGGACACCCACCCATTGCTCCGTGTGAGAACCGAAGCTGTGTGGGGGCTGCTCGCAGTGCAGGTGACAGGGACACACAAGAACTGCAGGATTCAGAGGGTAATGCCCGTGGCAGGAGGGAAAAAAAAAATCCCTCCTTCCAGATGTAGCTTCATTAAGTAGTGAGTTATCTGAAACAAATTCATGTGGCAGATAAACCCCTTATAAAGCCTTGCAGAAGGCCAGGCCATTGCAAATAAATAACTGCTTGGGTGGGTGTAATAGGGATGGCATGTCAGGAATGATTGTTTTTCTTAGTCATGCTTTGCAACATGTGTTCAAATATTTCTTTGCTCTCATAAATATTGGAGAGAATAAGATGGGAGCCTAGATGGTGGAGCTTTCTTCTCTTGCTCAGCACTCAGGTGAAAACACAGAGGGATTAAAGATGGATTAGATAAGCATTCTTGAGGGAGTAGACAACTCTGGGAACAGTACTCTGGCCTATTAATTGTGAAGGATGCAAAAAACTGCCTGGCCCTTTTCTGGTTGGAAAAGCACAATGTTTATATTGGGTTTTATCTGATGTACAGCTTCAGGTGGTTTTGTTGGATTGGATGATTATTTTTCTCCTGCATATCTTTCTTTTTAACTGTTTCAGGGTACCCAAAGTGTCTGCACAGTTCCGTTCAGGTGTCCTTTCCCTGGTGYGTCCCATGTGCCTTAAAATGCCAGCAGGACTGAAAATAAAACTGTGACCCATAAATGAATACTAAAACTGTCATGTAGTGTCATCTTGTCAAGATACAAAAATTTACTTTTAGTAAGGCAGTTTATTCTCTGCAGAGTTCTCTGCCTGATTATTTCAGAACTTTTTTGTTGGCTTCAATGGGAAGGAAGCAAGGCTATGCCATGAGTATACTTTGGGTGCCTATTTTGATTTAATCTTGTATATTTGCTAGATGATGGGTGTGGAGGAGAGTCAGAGCATGTAATTATAATGTGTTAATTAGTGCCCTAAAGCTATATTTAATTAAACCTTTAATAGCAACAGATTACAAATATTCTTGGGAGATAAATTCCTCTTTGTGCAGCAGGGCCATTGTAGTGCAGCCTAGCTACAAATCCACAGCCTGACAGCTTGCACCATCCAGCACTGATTTTTCTGTGGGGAAAGATAAGAACACRGGGAACGAAGGGCAAAGTGTCAGTGTCACCATTTTAGCAGCTGGATCCATTCTGTCTGTCTCYTGCCAAACAGCCTATTAAACCTTTTAGCATTATGCTGTCTGTGACAGTAGGAGTTGGTCCCATTTATACTCACAGCTTCACTGAGAGAGTAGCAGGAATACCCTTCAATAGTCCTACAGATAAAACCCCACAGAGAACGTGGAGCAGRGGCTGCTTTAAATGTGCTGTTTGCAGTGTATTGTAGCACGTGTTGCCTACCCAAGGATGTTTAACACACAGCCCAAATGGCATGGCACTGAAGTTCTACATAGGATTGAAGGTATGAAACTGTGTCTGTCATTTCCATTTATTCTCTGGCTTCTGTTGAACTATTTGACCCTTTACAAGCCCCTTTGTCTCTTTCTTCCATGCGTCCCCTTTGTAATTCTCAGTATAGTTCAGGATGGCACAAAGAAAATGTGCCAAGCTGAGCAGAAGTCCATTCCTAAGACCTGTCAAAAACATTTTCTCAGCTTTGCTGCACTTCAAAGCAGCAATGTTATCCCTTCCTAAGGTTTGCTTCCTTGCTTAGCAGTAGTTCAGAAATTCAAKATGCCATTTGCTTATGCACTGTGATTTGTTTCACAGAAAAAGCTACTTTTTTTTTGCAGTGATGCTAGTTAAGAACCCAAATTTGGTTTGGTTTCCCAAAGTACAAATATTGTTAGAGGTTTCTGAGTTATGGTACTGCTTAGAAACAGATCTCAAAGACTTTCATCCTACTCAGCTGGGACTCTGAGTTCTGTGAAACTGCAATGTGCAAGGTACTGAAGGAATGAGCAGAGCTTGAACTCTTGTTCATGGTGAGATATCACACTGGGCTGATCCAAAATCCTAATCAAACAAAAAGGCAAAGGTGGATGTGTAGCCAGTGAATATTTAGGCAGAATTAAAAATGCAACTGTGGCAGTAAAACCCCTCAGATCCTGTGGAAAGTGCTGCTGCTCACTGAGCACACTTGGGAGAAAAGGCTTCTGAGACTTTTGGAGCCACTGGCAGAGGCCTCCCAGYCACTGCTGGAGACTGTTTGAGCATGTTATGAACAAAGAGAGCCCTCAGCCTCAGCAAGGCAGACCTGTGCTCCAGATCAACAGAACAACCAAATATAAAATTAATAATTGGCAGTGAGCTGAGCAGAGAGGGAAAACTGCCCTGATTTGCCTATGCAAATGCAGCACCTCCCTGCTGTGTACCTGCACTGTGGGAAACAGCTCAGCAAAGCACACCGGGGTTTCTCCTGTCCACACTTGTGCTGCCAAACTATGCAAATCTTTACATTCCCACTTGTTTACTCTCTGCATTTCCCTTCTCTTTAGTTGCCTCCCCAAATAATTAAATAGTTAAACAGTTTATTTCCTGCAAAGATCTGTTGGCCAGTAAGTTTATTTCCAACTTTGCTATTGACCAGGGTTGTGATTGCTGCAAATTGTGTTTCTATTTCATGGTACACTTTGGTTTTCTTACTGAGTGTTTACAAAGGTGCTGCTGCTGAATGCCCATTTTTTGGTATCTTTCTGCTTAAATGAATTTTTCYTCTGTCAGGCTTTCAAGTCAACAGATGCTAGCAAGGCAGGCTGAGTGGTCTAAGCTAAAAGAAGATTTTGTCCCCAAAGCTGCAGTCTGGGGAGACCTCCAGTAAATTCCTGGTCCACATATGCTGTTATCCAGAACAACATGTGGTGTCCTGCTGTCCTTTCCAGGGAAGCAGTGTTTGGGAGGGTGAGCTCTGTCTGCCACCAGGATGGATGGATTCATTTTTGCAGGATTTTGTACACAGCTATTGGCATTACTTCCAGGATCTGGTTTTTGTGTAGAATGACCTGATCTTGAGACTTCCAGGGGGAAAAAAGCATCAGAAGAGAGAGAATCAGTTTTTCTTCCCCTAGRTGCTCTTTAAGGAAAGAAGATGCAAATGCCTTTGGATTTCTTTCTGACTGCAGTTCCAGCACACAGCACACTGCTGCTGCCTGTGTCCCCACTCAGCCCTTTGCTCCTTGCTGGGCACTGCAGTAAAGCCTCACAATATTTACAGTGCTGCCACAGTGCTTGTGTCTCACACATGCAGCACATTTGGCCTTCATTTCCAGAAGTTCCTTATCCACTGAAGGTCTCTTCATTTGGATTTACTGAGCAGAGATCTCCCAGCTCCTCCTTAAAGCCTTGCTGCTGAGGCCCCACCGTTTTTGTTAGGTAATTGAGGTTATTGTAACACATTACTTGAGGGGCATACAAGAGAAGAGACTTCAWCTGATATTCCAAAATAAATGCTGACACAGTTTTTCAGTTAAAAAAAGTTTGTCAGAATATTTTAGAAACTAACAATTAGATGCTAATATTTCTAGACTAACAGGAATAGAAATCAGAATTAATGAGTTCTCTGCAGGTACATCTGTCACATATTTAATGATGTGAGGCATATTTCATGCTCACAGCACTCTGCCAACATTATACAACCCTTGTAATGCTCTCTGCAGTAAATACCAATCTTGCTTTGCTGCTGGGGTAAATGAAACTCAGTTCCAGCCTGTGAGAGTGTCTCCCCCTGAAGTCAGTGGATACAGACATCCCTTGGGCTGTCTGTGGGCTTGGGGGATTATTCATGAGTGCACCCTCCTTGTCTGAGCCCTGTGCCCAGCCCTGTGGGGCTCTGCGGGGCCTGCAGCTCTCGGGATCTTTTGGTGCTCGCTGGGCCCCCAGAGCTGTTCAAAGTCTCTTTTCCCAGCCCGGTGCTTGAGGAAGGAGTCRGAGCTCTTCAGTTCTCAGTCTCAAGGTTGTTTATTGTTTCTTATCTATAATAAATCTTCTCCTGCCCTGCCGAGGTCCATCCAGCAGGACAGTTCCAGGCACACTGCCTTCCCCCAGGGCAGTATTATGTCTTATACTAAAATCTAGATCTACAGTGTTTACAATAACTTCCCAATACCTATCACCTGTGTCAGACAGTGAGCTTCTACTCTAAACAATCTGTAAGTGCCAACATCACAGCAGAAGATGGAGGCCAAGAAGAAGAGGGAGAAAGGCTGGACACGCCCAGATCCCTCCATCTTGCCTCCTGAACCCCCATTCCAGAAACTCCAAAATCTTCCCTTTTCACCCTGTGATAACTTCACTATTATTCTACTTTAACTGTCGTGGCTTGCTGATCTTCATCCAAGGTTGGTAATTTGCTCCATGGGCCATAGTCAAACCCACAGGTGTTTTGGGCTCCATGCCAGGGCCTCTGAGCCCCCTGTCWGGGGTCCTGGCYGCTCTGGGCAGCCACAGGGATGTCCTGGGTTCCCACATGCATCACTTGGGTGCAGCAGCTGCTGAAGCCCCAGAAACACAGAGGCAGCTGTTTCCAAACATACCTGTTGAGCTGCTCAAGGCTTCTGGGACAGAGATAAATGCTAAATAAATACATTTGCTTGCAGAACAAAGTTTCACCTGGAACAAYACTGTCAGGTTTCCAGTGGGTGTTAATTAAGGGACTGATTTGTCTCTGTTACCATTCTACCCTGTGCAAAATTACAATAATGATTGCTGCTATCTTAGAAGAAACTGGAAGGAGAAATAGAAATATGTCTTAATCTTTCTTATGATAGAATAAGAGTATCAAGCTAACATGCACTGCTGTCCTTGTGAGTGCACATTCACTGACAGAGGCATCCTCTTGGCAAATAAACTGGGAGACACTGGAAAGTCTTCCAGCCTTTCCATCATTTACAATATGGCCATAAACAAATTGCATTTAACCTGAAGTTTCTAAAAGAGTTGACTCATAATTGGAAATGTGTTTCAAATTCGCTGCTTTTTACTCATTTGGCTCACTCTCATTTTTAGTCCCAAGTAGTACAACTGTTATGACCATGAGTAGTTTTTGAGGTAAAAGTTGAATATAAGGAATGCAGGCATTTTAACTTCAACAGCTGCTGCAGTTCTGCCTGAGATATTGGTGTTGGCAAGCACTGAATTCACTTCCCCAAAGCAGAAAAGCCACTCCCAATTGCTTTGAGCATGGGCCTGGGAGATGTTCAYGTTTCTTTTTGAACTGCCTTATTTCAGGACAGACATTTTCAGGCACAGAGGGGGACCTAAAAGAGAAGCTTTAATTTGAATTTTAACTTCTCTCATATCTAGGGGCTGTTTGAAGGTCTGTGGGAATCCCATTAAAAGCTTAATTTCTAAAGTTCAGTTCCAATTCTGAATTTTTCCTGGGCTAGAAACAAGGTAGATTTTTTCCACCTGGGTCTCTGGTATATATTGTGTCTTTGACATCATGCTTGGTGGCATTGGCAGAACAGAAAACCTTTCATTTTGTCCATTAGGGGAATCTCCATTTACCCTGTGTGATAAAAACTTTTCTCATGGACATCATGTGCCTTATAATTTTGTTCTTGAACTGTAGATGAGAAATTATTCCTTGTCCTGGGAAATGAAGGCTRCACTATATGGAAATATTTGGGTTTCCAGAAGCATCTCCTGCTGCACAGGAGTTCTGAGGTTCCCTGTCACACTGCTAACACACCTGTCACCTCTGTGCTAATGCCATTTTCCCTTTCTGGTGCATCAGAGCATCTCTTGTTTTGTGCCTGGGCTTTCAGATTGGTCTCTTCCTGCAGACCAGCATCCAGCCCACAGGATCTCTTTGCACATGGATCATCTTGGCTGCTGCCCAGGAGCTTCCCAAGAATATATCAGTGACCAAAATTACCCAGCAGCATCCATTATTGGTTCCCTCAGAAGGGCTTCTCAAGAATATCTTCTTTTTTAAGGATGTACAAATAAGAGTTGTTGGTAAGAACTGCTGATGCCTCAACACTGTTAGTGACCCTGGCCTAAAGAAACCAGTGTATTTCTGTTGATGTTCTTTTGCTTTGTATTGAGCTGTAACATCTGGAAGGACTGCTTAAAAAAAAAAAAAAAGTGAATCCAGGGTGATGGAATCCTGCCAGGACAGTCCTGGTGACTGCAGGCTGAATTCATGGCTTTAACAAGTGCCAGTCTGCACTGGAAATTGCAGTGTGGCCTCCAGGGATCCAACCTGACCTTGAACTGGACTGTCCAGAAAAGGGAAAATTAGCCCATGGCTGACTCTCCTCGGGATTGCTGCAGCCAGGGAACTTCCAGGTCTCAGTCAAACAAGCTGGGCTTGCCTAAAACTAGTTTTTGTTTCTGTAAGTTGTATCTCAGGCTTCAGTAAAGATCCATCCAGTTCTGGCTTTCCTACTTCAGTCTAGRGAAAACACTCTGTGTGCTACAGGAAAAGCTTTATCAGTTGTGAATAACAAATGCTAGGTGGGGCAGGAATTTTTGTAGAATGTCTGTAAGGGCTGCACAAACATCAGCAACTGGGCAAGAAAGGATGCTGAAGTGGAAGGGGATCATGTCTTGGGTCCATTCTCCATCTAAAAGGGATGTTCAAACTGCATCAAAATACCAGTAACTYTGCTTTGACACTACTAAAACAAATTCCTGAGAATAATGTGTGAGAAAAAGGATGGGTTTAATTATTTTGATGTAATCTGTGAAGTTTAATTAGGTATCCAGTTTTAAATCCAGTTATGTTTGCATGTGGCTTTAGTAGCTCCTCTTAATTCAAGAGGCCATGTGACCATGTTATTCTCTCAGACTGCCCTGCAAAAGGCCTGTGAAGTTGAAATGCCCATCAGAAATATTCATTACTTTTCTCTGTGACCTTCTTTATTTTATTTCTGAAAATTTGTTCACTAGCAATCTACAAAATGTGAGTCAGCTTCACTTAAGAAACCAGAAAATTAGACAAACTTGAGTCAGCCAAACTGAGTGTTCCTTCCTTTTTGTCAGAACTGAACCTCAGGGAGATCTCAGAAAAAGTCTCTTCTGCCTTCTTACTTTACTGAAGAAATGCATAGAATTCCAACTTGTGAGGATTTAGTTGTAGAGAGAGTGAACKAAACTGTCCAGTGTTCAGCCCCCTGTGCTGTTCCTGGTCCCASTTTGTCCTTTTGGGCCTCTCTAGGGTCACTTGCACACTGGTCATTGCCTCAGCTTCTCCTTGCAGTGCAGTGTGAMTGATGGTGAGCTGGGATCCAGGCCTGTGAAATCCCAGAGCAGGGGCTGTGTTTTCCTGCCCTGCAGTTCATGTTTCGCTCTGAGTCGCGCTCCAACAGCTTCAGCAGCTGTGCATGGTAAAGGTTCCCACAGGCCTGTGCTCTTTGTGTCAAGGGAGATGGAAAGGCAGAGTCTGAAAGAAATCCAGCTTGATCAATACCAGCTGTGCTAATTTTAGCTGGAATTAAAGGTTTGTGGCCTGTGCATGGCTTGGGAACTCCATGGACAGTTGTTTCTCCAGTTCTGATTGCTGCTGTTTTGTATGCCCACCTTTTGGAATGAGTCCCTTCCCAATTGACAAGAACCAYGTGTGGATGTGTGGGCCTGGCCACCTCTGTTTAACTGCTTTGGATGGATGTTTGTGACAGCCCCAGCTCTAACCAAACTCCCACCCACCTTTTGATTCCACTAGGATTTGATTCTGGGAATCACATCTGCATATCTGTACTACCAACTCCCTGTGGCAGCCAGCTACACAAGCACCCACTGCACAAATGAATAGCGCATCAGTGTTCAAGTGCAGCTTTCTCCTCTGAATTCCTCTGTCTCCTATTGTCACTTCTCTGTATCATCTATTTCATAATTGGGCAGCTCATGCATAAAAGATCCTTATCGATCAGCCGTGATGTGAAGAAGTGCTGTTCAGACTGGGCATGGAGTTAAGCAGAAGTCAAATCAAGGACAGGGCTGGCAAGTGTTCAGGCTCAGGCACCACAATGCTGAAATCTGCATTTATTCTAATCTGTTCAGATACGATTTCTGCAATGCAGCCAGTGGCTAAGGCTGACCTTAAATCCAAAGAATCCTTGGCTGTTGGTCTGTTTCCAAAGGCTTAATCCCTTTTGGTCTTGAATTTCTTTTGTTCCTCCTTGTGCCTCCACAGAACTTAATGGTATTTCTATGGCTGTGTTTGTTTTCCTGAAACAGTCCTGCAAATTACTTACGGATTATTGGTATTTTTGCACTTTCTTTTTGAAGTAATAATTTCCCTTAATCCTACTTCCACAGCAGTGTTTCAGCTGACATGCAAGCACACTTGGGATTGCATCAGGGCTGCTCTGTGAGTCCAGAGGCAGGACCCAGTGTGGTACAAGGCACTTCTCCAAAGAGCCTGAGCTGAGCACTCTGCTTTCCTGCCTGTGGTTAGACTCCAGCCCTGCCAYGGCACAGCTCAGCAGCTCAGTGTGTGTGATGTGTTGTGTTACARGTGTTATGATGGGAACAAAGAGGGACAAGTAACAAACAAGCTGTGCTGCCCCAAGTCCCCATCTGTGCTCTTTCTAGGTAATCTGGCAATGCTTTATTTTATTGTAATAGGAGAAATCTTTAATAGGAAGAATCAGCTCTCTGTGGCTATGCAGGCAAGAGATTTCATCCCTTTTTGCTCACTTCCTGTATAACATCCTTGTGTCAGTCTGGAGAGAGCAGCTGCCTTCTGCCCTGGGGAGGAGGTTACCACGGGCAGGGTCCTGGCCTCATTTTCAGTGCCTTCATCTTCCAGCACCTGGTTCCAGCAGTTGGGGATCAAAGTCCTGCAGGTGRGTAGTGCTTGCACTGTCTGATTACACACAGAGTTGTAAAAGATGTTCAGATCTTAGAAATTTAGGGGCTTCTAATTCAAGAAACTCTACAAGGTACATCTGAGTTAGAATTCTTCTGAAGGAGGTGAAGATTCCCTCTAGTCTGTTCCTGTGAGACCCCACCTGGAATATTGTATATGGTTCTGGTGCCCCCAACATGAGAAGGACATGGAACTGCTGGRGAAATCCCAAAGGAGGCCACAAAGTTGATAAGGGGACTGGAGCACCTTACCTGTGGAGACCTCCCAGCACCTTCCAGGATCTGCAGGGGCCTACAAGGAAAATAGAGTGGGACTCTTCACCGGGATCTGGAGTGRCAGGATGAGGGGGAATGGCTTCAAACTGAAAGAGGGGAAATTTTACACAGAAGGAATTCTTCTCTGTGAGGGTGGAGAGGCCYTGGCACAGGTTGCCAGAGAAGCTGTGGCTGCCCCATCYCTGGAAGTGTTCAAGGCCAGGTTGGCCAGGGCTTGGAGCAGSCTGGGATGGTGGAATGTGTCCCTGCCCATGGCAGGGGGTAGAACAAGATGATCTCTAAGATCCCTTCCAAACCATTCTGTGATTCTCTRTTAATCTAATATTTATATATTTATTCCAGGGACAACAAGATGCACYTTACCAGTTACATGCTCTTCCAGATAAAAAACAGATCAGCCCAAAACCCAACCCTGTAAATACTCTAAGAATTTCTTCTTTGCTATCACCATGACAGTGTGTTTTCCCTTTGACTTATTTCCTGGAAACAGCTGAATCATTTCTTGCTCAAAAGCTCGCCAAAATTTGCAGCCAGTGGCATGGAAAATTTTGACCCAGAGGTTTGTAAAAAGCTCAAGTCAGATTGTTTTAATGGGGAGTGGCAGGAATGTTCACAGTGTGGAAATCTGGGAGCCCAGAGTGTAATCCACATATATGTAAACAGAACTGTAATGTTAATCTCCCAGGGGAATAGAAGAGGAGAAAGTTTTCTTCTGTTAAAGGAATGCAGAMGATTTCAAAGCAATCATTTTTCACTACTAGTGATTGTGTTCCTAGTGATTCACTGCTAGTGATTGTGGGTAGCAAGGCCGGCACATTAGACGTGCAAGTGTTCCGGAAATGTGACCCTTCCTGTAAGTCTGAGCGAGATGACCGCCTTTGGTTTCAGCCCGAGTGTAGATGYGTATCTTAGCACGGCGGCTGGAAGCTTTGCTGGCTGTGGCAGSCACTGTTTAGCACAAGCTGAGGTTCCCTATCACATGCTCAGTGAGATTCCGCAGGACAAAGGCTGTGTAAATTGAATTACACTAACACCACCTATGGATTCGGGGCTGGCGCATTTGCATCACAAATGCCTTTACAGCGTGCGTGCCCCGCGCTCACCAATTAGGCTTTCTTCCCAACCCTATTGGTCCTTCAGAAAAAAAGGGAAGGTTTTTTCTTTCCTGATGGAGTTGCAAAGAAAAGCTGCTAATGAAGGGCTGATGAATGGTCCGATTGTGTTGCTGTTTGTATAGTTTCACCTTCATTTGCATCAGTACCAGGCACAGATCCCAAGACTCATTTTTCACTTTTCAGTGCTCCTCTTCTTCGGCCCCSGCCTGCTCTAGGACCAAGCAAACAAGCACATTTATCTTTGCCTTCTGGAACACGGACTCGGAATATTTCCCTTCGTGCATCCCAGGGTGGGATGGGACCTCTCCCCAGCACATCTGGCTTCTGTTGCARGTTGATTTGGGAATCTGACACCAGCTGGAGTGACACAAAATGTACTGGGAGCCACCACTGCTTTCCCTCGGGAACACTTAATGCGTCATCTCTAAGTGTCTAAGGGCGTCTCCATTTCCTGCTTCAAGGAATGGATCTCCTGTTTAGTATCTTTTCCAGCAGTTCCCATAGCGTGTTGGACGCTGTAGTCCCCACCCCTCCAAGGCCAGAGGAAGCGCACAAACAGCGTGTCAAATGGCTTACACGGAACATCCCTAAATGATCCAATCAGAACTGAGTCCATTCTGCAATCAGCTGAGCAATCCCTCTTCCTGTAGGAGCACAGGAGCGCCCACAAGCCGCGTTTGACTGGTGACTCTTCAGTTCTGCAGTTAGTTCTTTGGTTCTTCCTATTTCTCCTGTCATTTTGAAAACATAGCAACTGCCAAAAAATAATGATTTTCTTTTTAAAGAAGGAAAAAAAGAGAATGAAAGAATGTGGCCCTTTGTTTTCTATATCTGTTCAGGGAACAAGCTTCATTGATTGCATGCCAGGAAGGGGATAATGCAATGTCCCATTCGGCCTGTTTGCATCTTTTTCCAGGCTGACAGTTAAAGTGTGCTGGCTACAGATGGCCTTTGACAACTGACAACACTCACTGTTATGCCAGTGCATGACTTCATCTGTGTGACACTGCATGTGACTGCAGCTTGCTTCCTCTTTGCTTGCAGGAACTATTCTCCATTTCAGGAGCACCAGAAGAACAGAGGAAGTTTCCCTTGCCAGAACCAGAAGCCCAAAAATGCCTTCCAGGCACTGGAAAAACAGCATTGTTGGAATATTGTTGTTTGCTTGGGGCTTTAACCGCCAAGTTCGAAGTTCAGAGGCCACATTTGGTAAAGCTTCAATCCTTTTTTGAWTGGACATTTTTCAATATTGGTAAGGCCCACATGGGCATTTCAGAGTGTCCCATGCTCCAGAGTGCTTCCCAAAGGGACACCAAGCTTTGCAGCTTGTGCTGGAGGTGCAAAGGCTGCAGACCTGTGCTGGAATTTGGAGGAGTTTTTGTCTTCTGTGAATCTTGGCAACCTCAGGGAATGCTGCAAGTTGAATGAATGAAGTCATCCATCATCTAGCAGTAACTGGAGTAGGTTGAACTCACTCCCATTCTGTCTTTTGCTTCAGAAGCAGGAAAAAATCAAAGCTTATATTCTAGATTTTTCTTTTTGCCACTTTTAAACACAGGTCACAATTTGAATTATGGTTAGTAGCTATTACTTTGTCCTAATTTTTATTATAACTGTTTGATCTAAACTTGGTTCTCASGCCTGTTGTAACACATGTAATTTACTACTGGCTTTTTTGAAAAAGAAAGAAAATATTTTATATTTTCTTCAACATTTTTTTCTGTTTATTGCTCTAGGCAGGTAGAGAGCTGAGATAACAGAGTGATGTGGCTCACATACAGGTGCTGTCAAAGAAGTCCATCATGGATTGGGGATGAAATTTAGCAAATACTGGGCCTCATATCAGAAGATGACAGGCAAAGAGTTAAATAGAGACAGAAATACTGTAAGTTGTATTTTTCATCCTTTTTTTAGTTGTAGTGGAACTCAGGAAGCTGCCTCTGAGCTATATGGCACAAGCATTTCAGAGTCTTCATGTTAGCAAAAAAGGGTTTTTCAATATCTGGGGAACAATGAAGATCACATTTCAGTGGTCCTGTCTTCACCATGGAGCCACATTCCCRTGAAAATGCCACTGCCATGAGGCTGTGAACCATGCTAACAAATAGGGAAATGAATGTGCTTAGCTGAAAATGTATTTTCTTTGAGTGATTGTGTTGTTGAGTCTGTCAAAAACTGTGGGCAGCCTAGGAGGCGGATAAAAACTGACATCCCAAAAATTGTTTGGTATTAGTGAGGAGAGCCCAGCATCTGCAGAGCATGAGCAAATTCCATAACAGTTTCAAAAGGCAGTTTATTGAMATAAAATTTAACTGTCCCAGATAACTAAAATATCTTAATTAGAGAAGAGTTTAGGAAACAAACCAACATTCTGAGAAGCTGATTCCCTCTCTGTCTTGCAAGCAGGCCAAATAAGCCCTTGTGTGTTGAGTAAGTCACAGAATAGGTCTGTGACTCTTCAGGGGATCACTTCTCCAAGTACCACGGGTAAAATAATGTGTTCCCCACATCCTGCTAAGAATGAGTGGGACAGATGCTGCAGCTTTCACTTTGACACTTGTSCCATCTGGTCAGATGGTAATCTAAGGGATGACAAAACAGAGGAATGACACTGACAGAAAGAATTTCTATCCTAGTTCCTTTAGTCATGTGCTGGACATGCTGGATGAGCAGTCAGGGTCACATCCAGCGKGTTGGGAGTGCTGAGTTGTAGTTCCTGTTCTGTGCTGAAATCCATCACCTCTCCTATCAGGCAGTGATTGATCTCTTCAAGCTGGCAGGCACGTGGCCAGCTAAATGTCACCTCTGCTGTGATGCTCCAACCACCCTCTTCACACACTTAGCTACCAAAATATTCATATTATTCTTACAGACTCTCCTGATGCAACATAGCTTCTAAAAGATCTTGGATCAAACAAATTGATTGCTCCCTCTGCCCTTGGTTCTTGGGACAGGGATGAATCTGCTTTCTTGTTTTGGGATTTCAGGATGTGTGAATTTTCCCCTYGTTCAGGCTGATCTTTCTCTACGTGATGCTGTGAAGTTGAGCCCTTGGAAAGGACGGGGAAGAACAGCAGCAGCTTGGCTCTGAGCAATCACTTTGGCTGCCACTCTGGGAGAGAACACAGTCTGGTGACTGGCAGTGATATAAATATTCAGGGCTGGATTGACAGTATGCAGGACATGAGCCTGCTGGGAGCAGTGAAATTGAGACATGTCTTCTTTCCTTCTTTTGTGCTCCTTTGTGAAGGCATGAAGGGTGTCCAGCAACAAGTTTCTTTCCTTCCCCAGAGTAAGCTGTTAGAGGRCAAATGGAGCTCAGCAGCGAGGAGTTGTTGGTGTTGTTTTCCACTTGGTTTCAAGTTCTGCAAACAAAGCTAGAGCTGGTAAGTGAATATTGCTTAGCCTGGGTGCCTGGACCTTCCCAAAAGTGCTGAGTCTCAAGGCTGTTCTTGCTCCTCCTCAGCTGAGGTGGGGCTGTGTGAATGGCAGAGAACTTTGGTGTTGGCTACATGGAGCTGTTTTACTGCTTTAGGTCACCCCATGACCTATCAGTTTGAGGCTTGGTGCAAAAGACAATGAGTTTTGGTAACAGTGAAGACACAGCTCTCAGTGTAGTTAGGGGGCTGCATTTAAAATCTGATTAATGTGGTGACATCAGTACTGAGGAATGTTATTTGTGGTCAAAAGTGCCAAAGAGATCAATGGTTCTACTCCGAAACTAACCATTAAGAAAAAAGAAGCTTTAAATGTCTTTCTAGTATGCCTGTCTCCTGAATGTCAAACTGATCATTAGAGCCCTTTTTAACTTGTCCACTCATGGGTCAGGTCAAACCAGTATGATTATTCAGAAGCACTCATCATAGCCAGGTGAGATGAATGTGAGTGCTGAGCTAAAGAGCAGCAGTCCTGCTTATCAACAGACCTAAAACTGCAGCAGCTCTGGGATTTTTCCCAATAATGGAGCCAGGACCTTGAATATTTGACTGTATTGTGGAGTTGCATGTGAAGCAGAACCATTTCATTTCTGTACTTACATTTATGCCCTTTATTTCCTCTCTTCCTTTGAGGCATTTTCATGTACGCAGCAGGAGCACACCTGAGRTGGGCTCTGAAAATTGTTGTGTAATCTGTAGGCAAAGAGCATAGCAGGGGAAAGGCATGAAAGGAAAACTACCAGATTGTGAAAGGGGTCCAAGACTGACTTTCTGCATTGTTCTTATTGGCACATGCTGTTTCTGCTTCACATTCTTAGGTTGCTGAGAAACCCTGTCATCTGCAAACAAAAGCAGCTCCTGCAGGATGGAGTGTGTGCAGAATGTAAAGAGGGAGGTGTCTGTAGGCAGCCTACAGAAGCTTGCCACGTTGCTTCCATGCACACAAAAAGTTCCTGACTTTTTGGTACCAGACTCACCACCCTGACAGGCAACCTGGCTGCTCTTAAGGTATTGCATGTCAGGAAGTTTTTCTGAAGACTTGACTCACATATTCTTAAGTAGTAAATACAGAGCTGGTATTAAGTTATGTATGCATTATGATCCAAAGCATTGGTCAGTGTTGTATTGAAATTACAGCATGTGGAATTATAGCATGTAATTTTCACCAGGAACACCCATCTCAGGGCTTGTGGCTATTTCTCCTACCCTTGAGAAACACTGGTAGTTTTAGTAGTAGATTTGGTAAATTCTTGCAGAATATCTCTGGTTCATATTTTACTGATGATAGAATTTGATCCTGTAGTATCTTTAATAGTTTGGTCTCTGTCCACTTTTGTGTGTCCTGCCATCCCTTTATCTCAGGATGAAATAAAGAGGCTAAATWATYTTTTTTTTCTCTGTGAATTCTCTCTGAATTCCTTTCTGAGCTGTTCCCCAGCATTTACCYACTGAGGGCCAAACCTGTCCTTGGATGTTTAGAAGCGTAGCTCTAACTAGGAAATGCTGAAATAAAATAAAATGTATTCCCAGTGGTGAACCAACTGAACATTTTCTCAGGCAAAAGCTGCTTAGCCAGRCAGCCTGAGAGCAAAGGCCTGGCTGCATTCAAGGTCCCTACAGGAAGACGCTGCTGGTAATGAAGCTTGTCACCAGGAAGCTGGTGGCAGCAGATGGCAGTGCACAGCCTGGGCCAGGGGTCTCCTCACATTCCAGTCCCCCATTATATCTGCWCGGGGCTTCTCTCCTTAATAGGGGAGTCGGAGCTGGGCTTAATGGGCTCTGACTAATGACTAAAAAGGGGAAAAGATGAAGAATTGGCTCCTTTGTGATTTTCCTTTCTTTCTTTCACCCATCTTTGACAGGCTGTAAATGGATTTTCTGTAGCTGCTGCATTTCACTGGGGAAATGAGCAGGGTGTGTTTTTAGATGATTAGTCATTATCTGGAGGGTTTGTGCTCAGCCCTTGCACTGCATCCCTGTGAGACCAAGGAGGCCTTTAAGTTTCCAAGTGGGAATTCCTACTGGGATTTTGATGGGAAAGAAAAAATTGCCTAAATTCTGTTCATGCCCAAGGCAGTAACAAGACCTGTCTGACTTCATGGCTTGTGACTAAAGCAGGCTCTGGGCCAGCCTGTGACTACCTGGCTCCTCTTTAGGAGCTGTGAACGTGTGTCAGCACCGTGGGGAGAGAAAAGACTCCATTGTCTCCATTGCCTCAGCCCACCCTCCTGCCTTYTAGAAGGCTTCAGATTTCCAGATAATTCTGTGTATGTTCAACAGACAGATTTTGGTGATAAGGTTAAGAAATGTAAATGTTTATCCTTCAGGCTTAGCATGTGATTCCAACTTGCAGGAAAACTCAGTGGAGTAAATTCCCTGATGCCCCATGTTTGTGCTCTGCTGGCAGAGAGCTTGGCATGTGCCATGTCACAGTGTTTGTAGGAAGTGTGTTTGTTGGATCAGTATTTCACTGGTGCAGTCTTGAAAAAAGGATGAGGCTGGYTAATGAACTGAGAATAACATTGTATAGGGAAAAACCAAAACCAAGCTTTTGTAATCAATCTATAATCCAACAGAAAAAAGTGCTGTCTGTATTGCTATGTCTTMGGTGAGGCTGTAAGGCAGGGAAGGAAAAACCTTTAAACCAGGCAAGCTTTTTTCAAAGCTGAATAACCTGAGAATATTTGGGCTTTTTTTCAAAGTACAGGGAGATCCCAGACAGATGCAGCCATCAGTTTCTTCCAAAAGCCCAATAAGGTTATGGTGCTGCACTGTGCTGAAAGAGATTGCAGAGATTATTTAGTGGGGATTCCCACTTGGCTGTTTGTGGGAAGAATGACCTAGTGCTGGGTCTTGGCAGGTGAAAATGTGTGAAGCACAACAGGGGCTGGGAAACAGAAACCTCTCACAGATGGGGAAATGTACAGATAATTTAGGCTACAGATTTTGGCTTAGGACACCTGAAATGTTTGAGAGAACTTTACACAGCATGTTCCTTAGAGCTGAGTGATATCCCAGTGTCTCTAGGACATTTCATATCATCTYACTTGGCACTGAGCAAGAGATCCAGTCTGAAAACAATTAATTGACTTGGTTTAACAGGGTAACACATGGAGATAAATGTTACATTTACAAAGGAAGGTGAGTGGCAGATACACAATGGATTCTGCTGTTTATTACTCTGAGAGTAAGCCACAAAGAACWGTAAAGCCTGTCACAGTTTAGAGTAGTGTCTTTTATGTGTCTGCAAGATGAGGAAGTCAAGCCATGAAGATTTCATGTCTCTGGAATTCAGGGGCARGATTCCCTAAGGAGTTGGGGTAATCTGGAGACTAAGGCTGGGGGACAAGGTTTGCTGGCACCTCACAGGTCTGTGTCTCCTTTAATAGTCACCAGTCAATGTTATCAGTTTCCTCAAATAATAATAATTTAAAAAATGGTTTAAAAACCATAAAAAGATTAGAGGGTGTTCAAAGGAAACAAGCATAGAAAGATGGAAATAACTATATTTCTCAAAAAGAGGAAGGGAATGAAGGCAGTGTTGAGGTGAGGTGTGTCTGACAGGAGGATGTATGATTTGAGAAGAGGCTACTCCAGGCTCACTGCAGTGGCCTTTGCTCTGCTGGCATTTACAGTCAGTGCTTCTGCTCCTCCACAAGAAACAAGGGCAAGCCTAAAAACCACAGACACCTCCAGGAGGCACTTAGGCTCAGCTGGCCTCAATGACACAGGSTAATTAACATAATTAGCATCTCCCTGTTTATGGTAGCTGAGGATCTGACCAAAATGAGTGCAGTGTGTAGCACAATTGTAATGTACCTTCAATTCACAAAAAATTTGAAACACTTGTAATTGCTGGTATATCCTGTCAATAACCAGGCTCAGTCATTCATGTCTGTTTGAACTCCACCTGGAAGAAGCCATAGCAGATTTTCTGACTCAGGTATGTAAAATGAAGGCTTTTTTTTCAGCCGTGAGACATTTGGATGTGGTAGATCACCCACACTTTGATAACATAAATAATGAAATGGTAAAACGCTCTTGGTACTCCACTACTTGGTTACAATGGAAGTAAATGGCCTTGGTTGAAAATTGCTTAATGGGCAACTTGAGATAGGTTTCCTTTGTTTGAGAGGTKGTTTAGGTGTTTATTGTACAGTACAGATAACAGAGTTTTGGTAGAAAGTTTTTAGCCTAAGTCYAAAGAGCAAGATCAAAGTTCTAGGAAAAAAAAGCAGTCTGTTTCAGACAGGCTTTAATTGCATTTTGAAACAAGATAAGGACAAAAATGATCTGTCTGCTGTTGGTGGATGGAGAGAAAGAAAAGAATGATCAATAGAGCATGGAAATGAAAGAAGAATAATTGTAGACCTGTCAGTGAAAGTATTTTTTTCAAACAGGAACTCCRTTTCAGCTGTCTCAGTTACCCACTGGCTGCTCCCTTCAGTACTTTCACTTTCCATGGCAGAACTTTCACTGATCATTTCTGCAGCTGGACATTCCACATTTCTGCCTTCTCCCTGGAGATAAATACTGAATATCTTACAGCCCAGGTGGTTGCTGTCTGGGCTATAAGGGGAAAGGGACACTTAGTGAATTAATTTTTCTGGTCAGAATGTAGTGAAATAATTCTCTGCTTAACTTGCTGTGTGATTTTCTGTTATGCTTGAGCAGGATTATCTCATGCTTTTGCATGACTGCTGTGAATTAAGTCTCTAGCAAAGGTTTTACACATCCATCTGCTGTTCCTCTTTACCATCATGAATCTGCTGGAAGATCCCATTTGGAAAAGGCTGAAGCTGTGAYATCTTTCAGTTATACTGAAGTACTCCTGGATTCCTGGGATCAAACAGGGCTAATTCTGCAGTGCCTTGGGGCTGCACAGAAATAATGGGAGCAGGGACTCAGGCAAGTTCTCAGAGATAGTTCCTGAAATTCAGGTCCTCTCTTTGGGGCTAATTCTTTATTCACCTCGGTGTTGCTGTTGGGCAACACAGCCTTATTTCCTTGAGGAAAATTCACATGGGCAGGTGAGCCTTGTTGAGTGTTTTTGGCTCCAGTGTAAACATGAAACAATGTAAATCAAAGTGTGCTGGATATATTTTTATTGCTGTTGCGATCTTGTTGCTTCAATACACAAACAGTAAAATACAATTTAGGGCAAGCTAGAAACTTAAGGTTTATTGGAATATTTATCAGTGAAAAGGCCCARACTTGGTGCCTTTGTGATGATGTAAATTACTGCAGCCTAGTGTAAGTATCTGCTGATGTATGAGGCCTGTGAACATTTCTGCATTTTTGAAGTCAGAGGATGGATATTTGTCATTAAYTATTTCATGAAAATTGAGTACAGATCCCAGCCTGACAGCTTGGTTTACCCTGCACATGTTAAAGACAGTTGCAGGGGGTTTGTTCTGAGTGCCAACATATTTTTGGCTGGAGTCTGCAACTTTTATACYCATGAATTATTTTATTTTTGTGAATACTTTTATTGAACTCTGCATGGAAATATTTTCAATGTGGARCCTTGGGCAGTGTAAATTCTTCAGAGGAGCAATTGTTATGCCTAATTTTTGGCTCTGTTGTAACAGGAATTATAATTTAAACATGTATTAGAAATATATTTGTAATAACTGAAGCGGCAAATACACTTTCTAAAATGTGCTTTGAGAAAGGACATATCACTTGCTAACCATTGAGAAGAAATTTATAGAGTGAAAAAATATTGGTTTATGTAGGCTGGGGGACAAAATCTAAATTTGTCAGATAGACTTGTCTGTGTCCTTGCCTTTGACTTGGCATGCTACAGGTGTTTAGGAAAATGGAGATTAATTTTTTAACTGACTACATTTGAAAAGAAACTTAGTGTTGTGGGCCAAATAAAATCTGGCCTCAGTGCTTACATTCGTGTGATTTCAGTTGAAGTGCTTATGGTAAATCASATCTGGGCTTGACTATCAACCATTTGTTGATCTTTTTTTGAAAGATCAAATTAAAATCTTGCTGTGATCAAGCAAACTTCTACTGAGGTTCCAGTCATTCCAACTAATTTCAGACCAYGTCAGCCATTGGCCTGTTGTTTTTTACATAACGGGATATTAGCATAGATTTTGGTGTTTGTATGGATACCTGGGAACACTCAAATATATTCTGTCATTTGCCCAAAATTTTGAGCCAAGTTTTCCATGTTAAATAATTATAGCTGGATGAAGTTATAAACTCAGATTAGTACTTTACACTGCTGAGTAAGTTTCACCAATTTAGTATGGAAATGTGTTAGATTGTGTAAGATTTCCTGCTGCAACACCTCTCTTACTGAAACCTTTCCTAACAGAGCARATCTGTTGACTCAGGTAAGAACACTCATTTTTTTCCCTGAATCCTGGAAGTGTAACCATTCAGAGATGTGCCCCAGGTCTTGTAATTTATATTTTCTAACTGCTGTATAACGTCAAGGGCTTCAGCAGCATCTTTGTGTGCCAGGCTGGAGTTCACTTTGCGTGCCCAGCGCTAGAAATTCGTGGCTGATAAGCTGATGCACTTTTTATCTACTTTGGAGCCTGACTGACATCTCCAAACACTGTTGTATCTAAACAGCTTGAATATGTGACCTCATTCCTTAAATACCATCACTTGAACAGCTCTTGTTGCTAAAATAAAAGCAGTGTTGATTCTGTGTTGTGGAAACTCCCCCAGCCCCTCTGAGAGGCCGAACCAAACCACACCTCCTTTTACTATGGTAAAAAGGTTCATTTGTAGCCGTTCCAGGGTACCTGCAGCKTGCAGGGTTTGTCACTCTCTTCCTGTTAACCTGTGACTGGCACAGAAATTCAGACACACGGAAAAGGACTGGGAGCAGTTCCCAAGGAATATGATCCCAGAAAGGTGAAGTGGCTTCGTTTTGTTTTCTTAGGCTGACAAGTAGTTTCACCACTCTCTAAACTGAGGGAAGATTGGAGTTGAGCCAAGTTTTCCAGAAAAAAGAGGCTTGGATCAGCTTTCTCCCTTTATGCTGGTTTTTAATGCTCAGGAACAAGCCCTCTGCATTGCAGGCCTGTGGCAATGCTTTGTTAAATATAACTAGAGTTTTGGAAACATGAGCTATGTCCCCATTCAAACACAACCACATGTCTCTCTGCAAACAGTGTCTGTTAAAAAAATCTTAGAATTTTCATCTCTGAAGACCATTCCTGTGGAAGAGTTGAGGTGCACATCCTCTGCAAAGTAAATAATTWWAAAAAAGTTATTTTTTAAATGATCATACTTATTTCTTAATCCTTTAACAGACTTTTTAGTTTGGTGCTGAAACTCTCCAAAGAGAAGCCAATACTTGGAATCTTTTCATCCAGTGATAGGAACTGCCATCAGGGTTAGTGCCTGATTGTCACCTGCTTCTTAAAGCTCAGTATTGCTTTGCTAAGGGAGGAGTGACTGAGAGTGACAACTGCAATTTGTATTTTAATTTACAGCAACCACATTCAGCGTTTACTTAGAAATAAAGGACATCCACATAGCTTTGGGCACCAAACCTGCATTTTGGGGGAAAAAAAGGGTAAAAACTCTTACACAGCTGATGATCACAGCAGGTGGAGATGTCTGCAGGAGAAAGGCAGCCAGGGCTGCCCTGCCCATTGCCTGGGCACTCCTGGGACCTGCTGGCGGCCCAGGGAGGCCTCAGCCAGCCCAGGTTTGGCGCTTGGAAGGTGAGGGAGTCGCTGCTGCAGGGAAAGCGCTCGGTGGTGACTCYGCAGGCTCCAAGGGTCAAGAGGAAGCACCTTGGGGCCAATATTGAGTGTGGCTGGCAACCAGAGTAACTAAGCCTCTGAGGGAGTTATGTGCTTACTCTGCCTGCTGCCAACAAAACTCCTGCCAACATCTTTTTGTAGCAGCAGAAGTCTATTAATTCTGCATGCATACACAGCAGCAGAGAGGGGCTGACATCACGCTGGCCTCGATGGAACAAACACAGACATGAGGAAGGGCAGGCACATCCCTAAGTGGCAGGGAAGTGGATTGGCAATGTTCCCAAAAAGCAAGGAGCAGCGTTGCACTCCCATGAAGGCACTGGCTAGGTGCTGGTCCCTGGGGCTGAGAAGGAGCACTGAAATGTTGTAAGGGGAACACAGTTTAAGGATATCTAGAGAACACAGGTGTTTTCTCTGCTCATACTGCAATAATTTGCAGACTTCTTAACACTCTGCTTACTGAGGACTCAGGTGCACTGACAGTGCACAGAAGTGGCAGATGGAATCCTGGTAATGATTTTTAATTACATCTTTGTGATACTTGGCACATGAATGAAATTTAGGCTTCCTGATGRTTTTATTAGATCCATAAGTGAAAAATGTACTGACTGGAGGAAAGAGCTGAAAATAGGGCTGTGAGGAGATCCATAATGAGTGATTTAATGAAGTAGTTAAATCCACTGTAGAACACAAATTGTTTTTAGTTGGAAACGTTAGACAGTTTAATCTTTCTATCAAATGTTCAGAGGAAATCAAATACCCTGTTGTATAAAAAGCAGCTGGGACACAAGGAGAATGGCCCTTATATCAGTGCTCTGAAGAGGTCAATGACAATTTTAATTGATGCTATTTCAGTTCTTGTGGTGTGGTGGTAACTAGAATAGAAATATCTGAACTGCTTGTTCTTAGAAATGTGTAGACTTTATCCAGGAGAATTTTCAGCTTAGAATCGAGTACAAAGATTCTATGAAATCTGCAAATACAAAAAATAGGTGCAGTTAAAGATCATTTTGTGGGTACATCCCATTCCATTTATTTCTGAAAAATACATGGGGTGGCAACATTCACTTATTTTCAAAGACACAGTTAGCAGTGTGGCCAGATATTATTAAAAATGCATCTTGTACAAAACCTAATATTACAGTTCTAGAAAGAAGTTTTTAAACAATTACTTTTAAACCTTTTCTCGATTTTTTTTTTTTTTTAACTTTGCAAAGCCCTTTTTATGCCTCTTTCTTTGTCAGCCTGAGAGCACAGCATGGTCCTACTAAATCCATCTCTTTGGTGTCAGTGTTGCATACCATCCCAAATAGAAATGAAAGGAGTGGGAAATATGGGCTCAAGTTGGAATAATAGCAGTATTCCCAGCTTGGTTTTGCATTTTTCAGATACACAGAGGAAGATTGCTGGGTCCATTAGAGACAACACCAGGAAACAGAATGTAGCTAAATTTGAAGGTAGAGTATTTCTAAAGTTTATTTGTCAAGAGACCTACATTGATTCATTCATTGAAAAAAAAGAAGAAATCTCTGGTCTTTTGGTCTTTGCTATGAGCTGGAAGATGTAGTAGGGCACTGGGAGGTGGTTTTTGGTTCTGCACTAAACATGTGGAAGATGGACTTTGCGTCTGGGACACAGGGGGGGTTTGTATCAGACTTAGCTTGGAGTGTTGCTCACCTGCTGGTTCTGTGCTCTCCATGGAGCACCTGGAACAGCTGCAGCCTGAGTGCAGCCAGCCAGGGCTGAGGGGCTCCACTGCAGCAGCCTGGACCCAGACACGCTGAGTCTCTTCCAATAGCTCATTGCTGAAGCAGCTTGGMTCTGGCTTCAGTGGCAGTTTACTGAAAATATGAGCTCTCTAGAGCTAATCTTTAGCCAGGCTGGTAAAAATTTAGAGTTGCTTCCCTTTTCCCAGAAGCAAATATACCTTTGCATGGTTCCACACATTTCTGAGGTAATCTTTTGAACATGTTTACCAACCCTCATTAAGCTGCAAAGCTGTGCTGTGCATTCTTAGAAGGAGGTTGTTCTCCTTCTGCTGCAGAGCTGTGCAGAAAAGCTCCCTCTGGAGAAACAAGAGGGAGGTGATTTCTCTGCCCTGCTTCATGCCCAGAGCGTGGTCCCTAATCCACAGCTCCAACCACTGCAGCTTCCCATCAGTCCTTGTGGGACTTCAAACCCTTGTGAGCACTGGGGGTTATATCAATACTGGGACTGTGCTAGGGTAACACCAGCTTGCTGTGTGTCCTTTGTCCCCTGCTAGCTGGGCTTTGTGTTGCTTTCCCAGACTCTTGTTATTTTGGCTCACTTGTGTTTCTCCCTTGGTCCCAGCAGTCCCTGGGTGTGTGGCTGAGCTGTCACTCCTGTACATGCTCAGAAGTAGAAATGCTGAGCTGAGCAGCTGCATCTCTTCAACTGTACATTTCCAGGTCTGAACACTTTTTGCTTTTTCTCCCCAGCTCCATTGTGCTTTCAAGGTTTTAGGTGTAATCATGTCAAAGAGCATTAATCACATTAAAGGTTTAATCATAGTAATGGTTTTGSTTATTACTGTTATTATACATTCAAATGTCTTTTCAGTTTTTATTTGTGGGTGGGGCTTTTTGCTTAATAGTTAATTGAGGTTGCATTCTTAGTCTACAAGAAATTTAATCTGAGTGATATTCATAAATGCAGAGACTCAARTTTGTTACTATTCAATAAATGAAGGTGTGGCCGTTTCAGAGTATTGTCTCAGGGTARCACCTTCCTATTTTGATATCCTTGTACAACTGGAACAAGCAGAATGGAAGGTCAGGCTATGAAGTCAGTGCTGGCCATACAAAGAGCAGTGTAACAACTACCTCTTGATTTATTTTGCACCAGATTTTAGTTCTCTTGCCTTCAGATACCCATAAGCAGCTGCATTTTACTTTAGTAACACTTAATACACATCCCTGAGAGAAAAATTGGTCCTCAGAAATAAATTTTGAATTAAAAGGTGAGTAGAGAAAGTATAGACTTAATTGTATACCTAAAATAACTGAACTGACTCAAACTGTAGATACATTCAGTGCAGCAAGGGAACCTGAAATTAGAATTTTTTTCTTTTGTTTTCTGCCTCATCGCTTTTTCTGCTTGGAACGAGGGCTTTATGCCCTTTTCTTTCTTCTGTCTTCTTTTCAAATAAAACTGAATCAAACTATTAATACATTCAGTACAGCAAGGTAACCTGAAATTACACTTTTCACTGTTTCTTTGCCTCATCTATTTTTGTGCTAGAAAAGGGGATTTCTTGTCCTTTCCCTTTTGTCTTCATCTGTTACAATTTCTGAATATTAGGCTCATGATTCATTTCACTCTTTTCTCCTAACCCTCTCATGTCTGGCCACAGGCCACTTTTCCAAAACYCCAGGGATGCAGATTCCATTTTGTTGTGCTTTCTTCTTTCTCTACCTGCTGCTGGCTGACTCTGCTTGGCTTGTCCTCCCATCCCAAAGCTTGCTCAGAACCAGCACAGCTTCCATCCTCAGCTCCCATCCACGGCTTCCATCCTCAGCTCCCATCCACGGCTTCCACCCACAGCTTCCATCCACAGCTTCCCACCTTCCCCCTTGGCCATTTCAGTCTCTCTCCCACGTAACCATTGCTGGGGAGCCCCAACACTCCCAGCTCCAGTGCTGGTTGCTCTGCCCCAGATAATGACTTTATTCAGGCACAAGGGCAGGAACTGCCAGCCATTCTCCATGCTGGCTCTGTTAGGTGGTCAGGATTTTTGGGAGAGCAGCACACAGCTCAAGGCAGGGCCAGAGTTTCTGTGTGGCAGCACTGAGAGCACAAATACATGCAGCAATCATGTGGGCTCCTTACCCAGGTATTGCCAAACCCCAAACCTGCCTATCCTGTCCAACCCCATGTGATGTTGCCCCAGGCGACACAGCTACAAACAGATCTATCCCACACATCTGTGTGCTGCCAAGGCTCAGTGAGGGTTTTAGACCAAACCAGTCCTGTGCTGGCATGACACAGAACAAATGACAATGAAATTGCTCTTTGTATCATGCCATTCACTTCATGGGCAGAACTCCTTCAGACTCCTCTGAAGTTTGCCAGTGTGGGTTCCCAAGCTGGGCAGTGCTCCCAGCTCTGGCTGCCCAATGGGGAGAAATCTGACTGGAGCCGATTTGAAAAAGCCCCTGGTGGCAGGAGGTATTTATAGCCCAGCACAGCGTCAGGGGCTGCCTTCGGAGCTGCGGGCTCGTGGTGCTGCACTCTGTAAATCACAGATTATGGGGGCTTTGCCTTAGGAGCTTACAGCTGAGGAGGGCTCACAGGAGTGTGTGCCACTACCTGTCAGAGAACAGAGAGTGCCTGCTATGGAGCTAACCTAGTACTGTGGGATGTTATTTGATTTTCTCAATKCATGTCTATCTTTCCTTACTTGTTCTAGACCTGCCTTGCAAATCCAAGCAAATCCCAAACATTCAAGAGAAAACAACTACCCCAGAATGGGAAGTGGAAAAGCTGACTGCTCTTTTTCCACTGACCCCCTTGGTTTGTTGTTGCCTCAGTTTTCCAAAACACCCCTACGCAGCACCTCTTTCATCCACCTGTTGTATTGAGCTCTGTGAACTGTGTGTGGGAGGAATTGACTTCATAACGTGCCAATGTTGTGTAACACACTGAGCCTTGGTACTCGACTGGGGAGCCTGAGCACTCCGAGGGTAAACTGAACCTAATTAGTGTCCAACAGCCAGTCAGATAGATTTGGCTCTTTTGGTTCACATTTTAGATATCCATCCATCCATCCATCCATCCATCCATCCATCCATCCATCCATCCATCCATCCATCCATCCATCCAATCTATGCCACACACAACTATAAATGCAAGAAGACTGAAGGAATATTTATAATTTGAACTAAAATTTCTAATGAGAGAGGAAAAAAAAATCCCTAACACAATGTGTTAAAGCTTATGTATTAGCAGGCATGCAATAAAAATTTAAATATCATCTAGTTGCCATAAAATGATCTAAAACTGAACCAATGTATCATATACTGTGYATTTATATGGTGGCACCTGATTTCATTGTCAAAGCAGTTGAAATAGCTCTTGCTATTTCTGAAAATATGAGTGATGACATCCCATGCTATTTTTAGGAATAATATGTTTATCTTTATTTAGTTGCACTTAGATGGGTGCTATATGGAGAAGTAAGAATTACCCAGCCCTGGGCTGTTTTAGTCTGGGGCAACTAAAGTTACTGGTTTGTGATGGTGCCAGTGCTGATCTTTCTGTTCTGTGGGTCAGCAGCTTGAGGTCTGGTCCATTTTGGAACCTCTTTTTGTCTGCTCCCAGCTGTCTTCCCTCTTATCCCATAGTGGGATACATAAATTACTTTTACAAGTTCAGCATTCTGGAGCAGCAATAGAAGTGGATTTTAAAGGGGGAAAAAATCCTCAGATGAGGGAAGAGAGGCTGATTCTCCCAAGGTAGTAACTATCACTCATCTCATGGAAAAGCCAGGATGGAATATTTCACTTACTTAATATAGAAAGCATCTCCTTTGTGTGCCTTACAATTGTTCTTTCTCTTATACTCTTGAAGAAAAAGAAAGGATACTTGCTTCAAAGAAGAATTCAGTGCAGCAATTGAACATCAGTATGAACTTCCAGGCTATAAGAAGGGCTAAACCAGGTCAGATGAGCAGAACATGAGGGAAGTGATGRTTGGCTGCAAGTGGGCTGAACCTGAGGATTCTGTGAGACAAGAGTAGAAGGTGTGATGCTTCCATAAGTACTGCAAAGGCAGCACATGAGTGATCAGAGGTACATTTGACCATCACATCAGCTACATGAGCACCTTGAAGTATCAAGAAACTGCCTAAATATAATGTGAGATCACCAGTTATTGAGCAAAATGGAGGAATTTTTAGATGTAACKAATAGGGGCAAGGAGGTTGTCCTCTCACCAGCCCAGGAATGTATTTGAAATGCCAATCAATAATGCCTTTGGTTTGAATCTCAGGTGGTTTTTTTTTTTTTTTACTAGGATACCTACAAAACAGCTCTACATTGTAAGAAATACAGTGTGCTAGAAGAAAAAATAAAATTGACATGGGTTCAGTGGCAGCCTCAAAGGGATCACATATCTGTGTGCCTTGTTCCTCCTCRACATGACTCTTCCAGTCTAGGTAAAAACCTGCTGCTGGTGTAGTGTCCAAAAGCTGCTCAGGGAGATTGGCTTTACAGCCCACTGCAGAGTTGAAGAATTATATTATTATATTATTTACATTTCTCTGGAAGTGTTAAAGGTTGGTCATGAAACAACTTGTTCTAGTGAAAGGTATCCCTGCCCATGGAATATGGGGTGAGGGGAGAGAAATGAAATGGTCTTGAATGTCCCTTCCAGCCCAAAGCATTTTATGATTCCATGATCTTATTCTTTTAAGCAAYTGTCATTTACAAGAATTCTGTTGAATCAATTTAGTTGGACAAGTCTTAAAGAAAGAGTGCTATTCAAAATTCTGATTTTATTTTCAAAAACTTCAAGTGAGTAAAATTGAATGAGAAACAAATAACATACAACTAGCTGCCTTTAAAGCCAAACTGATTGGGTTTTTTCTCAATTTACCCAGGCATTTCTCCCCAGGATATGGTCAAGTTATTTCCAGGCTCATATGTTAAAACTTACACTGATTCTACCTGATGGAATAAATCCAATAAATCTTAGCTAACAGCCTGTGCTGAAGTAATCATTTGAGCAGATGTTACATGTCATTCAAGTAGTTATATGAAATATGTTTTGCTGAAATATGTTAGTTTTTCACAAGACACAATGAGAAGAGTGAAAACTATATTTGCACTGAAAAAAGACATGGAAAATAGTTTAGAGTAAGGGATACCTGTCAAACATGCTCTAGAAATCTGAAGAGCTTTGGTTTTCTTTAGGGACTAAAGTAGCCCTGTGCCACTTCTTTTTCCATGTGGTGTTTTCTAAGTATCTTTTCTTTTCATTTCTGCTCCTTTTTACAGGATCTATCAGAAAGACTTTAGCCTACAGGACTTCTTTTATTCTCTTGCCAACACTGTGATTGCACTTAGGTAGTCCTTCACCACTGGCATGACTCGCCTAAAATACATCCCTATCTACACCAGTCAGAAACTAGTTCCAAACCAGYAAAACAAGCAAATTCAAGTTTCCTATAGCCCCAGGTCTTACACTGTTTGCATCTCTATCCTGGAATATCTTSAGTCGTTCTCACACCTCTCATCCTCCTTTTTGGTTTTGTCATCTGGGTAAATGACAGACAGGCAGGCTTGTAAAAACTRCTTATGTATACACCAGTGGAATGGGGAACCACCAGCTTTTCCTGGCTCCCTCTGCTCATCAGCTCTAATTTAGCCAGCTGCTGGTTTCTACAAAACTGTCAGAAGTTCAATATCCTCGAATCTTCTGCCACTGCCATGRTTAACTGAAATTGTTCAAAGTGTTCAAAAGCTGGGATATTTTATCTGGGGAAAGGTGAGGGAGGTAAAGGGCTTCAGTGTACGACCAGCTGGATGTGATACTGAGAAAGCAGGGAAGTCACATTGGACATTTCTTAGCTGTCCTATCTTTGTCTGACCCAGATAAAAGGAAGAGCTCCCTAAATACTCTAAGAAAGAAGCCTCAGTCCTGGTGGTGTTTTCCAAAGCTGCCCTACATTCTGTCCCTGGAAGCCAGAAATGCTCTGTGGCCCCAAGAACCACCAGGACCCAGCTGAAGACTCCAGCTGCTGGAGCTGCTAAAGGCATTTGCAAGGGATAAGTTGTTAAGAAGTGAGCAAAGTTCTGGAAAATAGCAGCTCTTCTTTTCAAATGTGAGTTCAGCTCAATGTGCTGCTCCCTCTGGACACTTTGCCTGTATAGTTGAGTTTCCTAATTCCAGTAGTGATGCCATCAGCCTKGCCTACAGTAATGGTGAAAATGTTGCCCCCATCAATCTGTTTATTTTCTCSTTGGGCACATTTGGCAGCCCAGGGAATAACCCTGAATTTTGGTTACCAGGCTGTTTCTTTCCTAAGTGGGTCAATATCAATGCTGAGAAAGAGCAAAAATTGATCTCTAGTATAAATTATATACACTTTTCCCTTTACAAAGCAAACCAGCTTGAATTCCAATTCAGTATAACTGTAATAAATCCCTAAGCTTTAAAAAAACCTTAAAATAATGTACATAAAATGCCATGATTTCACAGTGCTCATTCTTGCTGTTAGTTCTAGTCACTGAGTGAGTGGCATCAGTAGCTCAGT
Organism: Cardinalis cardinalis; assembly: GCA_014549065.1. Lineage (NCBI taxonomy): Eukaryota > Metazoa > Chordata > Aves > Passeriformes > Cardinalidae > Cardinalis > Cardinalis cardinalis. The sequence goes on from JACDOX010000093.1 coordinate 1,114,281, forward strand.
ACCTGGAGCCAGAATGTGGAGATGATTTAAAAAATATTAGGAGGGGGGAACATGAATTGGAAAAAGTAGTTGATACTACCTGGAGCTGTTTGTTAATAGAGAATGATTTTTTTTTTTTGCCTGGATCCAGTGGAGCTGATGGTCCTTATGTTCCTTGAGAATGAGAAGTATTATGGCCAAACTGGTAATTCAATAATTTAATTGTATTTCTTAAAAGTGTAAGAGGCTGACAAGGAGTAACATTAAACCTAATGTGGGGAATTACATGTATTCTGAGAATTAGAAAATTCTGGGGGTGTCAGTAAGACAGAAAATAAACTGTATTGTCCTTTAAGTAAGACCTAAGTGGTTYTTCCTGAGAAAAAGAGTAATCAGAGCAAATTCCCATTAGCAGTGGATCCCTGTGCAGCTTTAGTGAGGTGAGTTTTTCCTGTCATAGTTTCATTTGCTGGAGAGCATTGTCATTGTTTTGGTTCCCTTCAAATGTTATGTATTTTATTGATGAACAAATGTGTCCTTGCTCAYTGCTGTAACATCATTTTAATGACTCTCATCAGCTTTGGTCCCTCTGAATGGCAGCTTACAGAGACCAAAAAGAAATCACCTGGATGTAGGAATTTAAAGCTACAGCTAAAGGCAGCTTTTCASTGGTGGCACTTGGTGTCTTTTGGAGCTGTCCTGAAGCTGCTCTCGTTCATGCAGGTGGATGGGCTCAGCACCTGGCTGGCTGAAGGAAGTTCTGCAGGGTGTGTTGTGACAGGGCTGAATCAGAGTATATTGACACGGGTAGTGGGACATTTACTGTAGAAATGAATGTGTTTGGTTCCAATCAAACAATTCCAGAATAAGAAGTGCCTGGAACACTAAAGAATAGAACAGGTTAGAGAAGTTATCATCAAGAAAATGTTATTTATAGCAGAGGACAAGGAAGGCCCCATAGAGGATTCTGATAAAGCCCAGCCTGGCTCAGTTACCATCAAGAGATGGAAATCCCTTTGTTCTATTGTTTTCACACTTTCCCCCTCCATATGCTGCATTTGTATTAATAAACTAAGCAGTAATTTTGTCACAATATGTCACTGCTGATCTTGAAAAGAAGTACAGCAGGTGTTCAAGTGAAGACAAACCTGTGAGGCAAATCTGCTCAATTCAGCACTGGCATAATCTGAAAACAAAGAATTGCAGAGTTTTATCCTTCAGAGATCAAGACATTATGTCTGAAACCTGGGAGATTGTCCTTAAAGCTTAAAAGGAGGGACAGAAATCCWGCCACCCTCACAATTTTAAATCCATCCTTTAAAATCTCTGAGACCAAAYGTGGGTTTTTCCTGTTGGATCCTGCTGTGAAGTGACAGTACTGCATTTGTGCTACTACCATTATTATCTTAGTCCATGATCTGCTGTGATATCAKATTACTTCTGTGTGAGATAAAGCAGAAGGTCAGAGTGGACTGACAAAATCCCACCAGGACATAACCACTGGCAGCACTGCTGTGGAGATTCAGAAACATCCCCCCTGGGGCTTCTCTCATGGAATGCTTTCCTTCCTAACTTTGYTATAAGAAAACAGCTCATGAAAACTAAGTTTTAAGTAAAATAAATTGCTGRATATCTGCAAAATACTCCTACTTGTTGTCAATCTTCCTAGCAGAATTGTAAAATACTTTCCTAAAGAGCTAAAACCTGGTGTGTTTTGCAATAGTTTCAGTACTACAAAGCTCTGTTTTCCCCTTGCTTGTTAATTTGACTTGCTCAGGGAAAATGGAACTCCCTTCCTGTTTCCCCCCAAGACCTTTAGTCACTTCCTGTCTCTAAATAAAAACTCCTTTCATTTGTTCTTAATTGATGATAGATACTCTTCCAAGTATTCCGATAAAATCAGCCAAATTATATATAGATTTTTCCTTCTTGTAGATGACMAAAAATTCCCCTAGTTAAATATGCCAGCACCATGTCTATACTCAGAATTTGACAATTTTTTTAAAGGTACCTTGTTGCCTTAGGTTATATTATAATGGAAATTTAAAAATCCATTTTCTTGTTTAACCAAGAGATGCAAAACATAGATTTGCTGGTGAAATTATAAAGTCCTTATTCAATCAAAGTATTTTATTTGCTATGCCTCCATTCTGCTGCTGCTGTAGCATCCCTTATATCACTGTAAAAGGGGCTGACTTGAAAAGATAAATGGATAATTTGTCAATGAACACCCAAAATCTTAGTGGCAAAGAATGGCATATAAAGACCTCACAGTTTGTCAAGGGCTTATTCACCTGCTGGAAACATTTAGCTCCATCGGAATTACAATGTTGTCCTCACTGTATTTATAAMAAGACTTTGCACATTTGTTTTGGTAATTTCTGGTAGTGATAGGGACATTCCTGAAAAAAAAATCTCATCTGGAATTTCCTGTGCCTGATCTGAGGCTGGACTGGGTGCAGRGAAAGGCTGCTGGGAGGAGCAGGGGGAAGGGTGACAGCACAGCTTCCCCAGTGTTAGCTTTGGAAAGCAAGAGCTGAGCAAAACGTATTCTCAGGAACTAAAATTCAGAGAAAATAACAATTTAAAGGGAAAAGTGGTAAAAGGATGTACCTTGGCCTTGAGAAAATTAGGACTGGAAGCTGGAAGGTCTCTTGCTATTTAGAAAAGGGGATATCTCAGAATGGCCTTCCCAATACTAATAGCAGCAACCCATCTTTGGGTTCAAACTGTTCATGTAAAGAATCCAGTAAGTTTTCCTGAGGCAAGAGAGGGCTCAGTGCTGGGGCCCCTTGGAGCCCCTCCATTCCCTTGTGGCCCTCCCATTTTTCAGGCAGTGACTGAAGCTGCTGATTGAAGCCCGGTTTCCAGCCATAGCTCTTCCCTCTGCAGCTGCCCCTCAGTCCCTCTGTGTGCTCAGGTGCACTGAACTGATCCCTCCTGGGAGCTTCTCCTGCTCTGGGCTGGCAGGCACTGCTGGATGGGACAGCCCAGGGAACGTCCATCTCTGATCCATTGCACCTTACATGGCACAAGGGATGTGCCAGGAGAGCTGCWTCTTTTCCTTAACTTCTCGTGTCTCACTGAACTGGCAGCTGCATGCTCTGAGTGTTTCCATGAACTAATCTCTTTATACGGGAGGATAAATAATCTGTGGGTTAAAAACCTATCATAATGTTGGAGTAGTGTTAAATATAGAATTATAAGGCTTTTTGGTCTTATTGAGGCAGCTGTGTGGGTGGAAATTGCATCCAAATAGAAGCTATTTTAGTTAAATTAAGTGTTGCCCTAAGGGCTTTGGCCAATGTTCCATCTCTGAGCAGAAAGCTGGAGACCACACCAGAGTCTAACGCRAGGCAGGTGCCAAGTTTTCTTCTGCTCTCCCTCTCCTCTTTCCATTTCTTTTTTTTTCCCCTCTTAAATTTCTTCTTCCCTTTTCCTTCCCACTTTTCTTTTTCCTCTTTCTTTTATCTTATTCCTTTTTCCTTTCATTTTTTCCTCTTTCCTTCCCTTTTCCTTTCATTTTTCCTCTTTCCGTCCCTTTTTCCTATTTCCTTCCCTTTTCCTTTCATTTTTTCCTATTTCCTTCCTTTTCCCCTCTTTCCTTTTTCCTTTCCCCCCTTTCCTCTTTCCTTTCCTCCTTTTTTCCCTTTTTCTTCTTTCCTTTCCTTCCTTTTCCCTCTTTACCTCTTCCCTTCCTTTTCTCCTTTTTCCTTCCATTTTTCTCCTTTCTCCTTTCATTTTTCTTTTCCTTTCCATTCTTTCCCGCAGAAGTTGTACAATTTAAATTCATACTCTAAAGAGATGATGAGATCTGTTCATGGGGCTGCCTTACACTAGCGCGGGTGGTTAAACAGGTTTATCTCTTCTGACAATGTCTCCTCTCTGKTTTTTTTCAGACACGGGAAGGTTTTTGCATCATGTTTTGGTTAAAACTTCCATTCCCATCGGAGGAAGGCGCTGGCTGACTCCACTTCCCGCCCCAGGGGGATGTGCCTGCGGTGATCGGCGCGATGCCCAGGGAGCAGGATCGGGATCGGGACGGCGCCTCACTCTTGCCGGCCCCGCAGTGCGGCGGCACCCGGGACGCCCCGGGATCCTTCGGTCACATSCAGGGTGAGAGAGGCCGAGCCAGGGCGGATCGGTGCCCTGCGCCATCCGTACCCGGGAGCCCAGCCATCTCCTCTTTCTGGAAATCGCTGAGGGTTTCTGGCCGCTGTTTAAAACAACAAAATAAGAGAGAATGACACTACTCCTGGCAGAGCAGAGCGGTGAATCACGCCATGCGCTCCAGGCTGTCTGTCACGGGAGGATGGAGGGGCCCCGGGCTGTGCCCCGTCTCCTTTGCCGCCCCACCCGCGTTCTCCGTTCTGAACTTTACCCGACTTCTCAGCCCCTCGCCCTTGGGCCCGCCCATCTGATGCATATTCATGAGGGGCCACACCCAAGCCCGTCCTTCATTGGCTGCAGCTAGCTCTCTCCCGCTGCCATTRGCTGGCGCCGCCGCCGCTCCGGGCGCTGGGCGGGGCGGGCGCGCCCGCGCCTCCCGGGCGGTGACTCACAGGGCGTGGAGTGCGGGTCCCGCAGCGGCGGCGGCAGCGCAGCCCGCGCCTCCCCCCGCTCCCGCACTACTCATTGTTCCGCCCGCTCCAGGCACCATGGACGAGCTGGACCAGTCGCCCCTGGTCTCCTCCTCCTCCGGGCCAGCCCGGCCKCAGCAGCCACAGTTTAACTACCAGTTCGTGGTCGACGACGAGAAGGAGGAGGAAGAAGAGGAGGAAGAGGAAGACGAGGACGAAGACTTCGACGAGCAGCTGGAGGTGATGGAGAGGAAGCCTGCCGCGGCTCCCGCCGCAGCCCCGCAGGAGCGGCCGCCACAGCTGCTGGACCTCGGCGGCCCCGCCGAGCCGCCCCGCCCCGCTGCTCCGGAGCCGCCGCAGCCCGACTGGAGCCCCCGGGGAGCTGTGTCCTCTTCCTCCTCCTCTGCCACGACGCCGTCCCCCGCGCAGGAGCAGGTCCCGGCCCCTGCCCGGCCCGCGCAGCCCCAGCCGCCCAAGCCCGAGCCTGCTGTTGTCCCCCGGAGCAGAGGGTCCTCCTCCGGCTCAGCTGGTGAGTGCTCCCGCCCCGGGCCCTGGGAGGGCGGCGGCCGGCCGGGGGAGCCTCTACCCGAGCCGCTCCGGTCCTCGAGCCCCGCTGCCCCGCCGGGAGGTTCCCTTTGTCTGCCGGCCCTCGGCCGCCTCCTGCGGCATCGCTCCCTCCCCTCAGCCGCGCTCGGGCGCGGCCCCGCTCCCCGCGGCCCCGCTGCAGCTCATGCTGGAGAAAGAGCTCCCCCTCCCCTTTCTTTCTTTTCTCTTTTTCTTTTTTTTTTTATTATAATTTCTTTTCTTTCCCTCCTCCTCCCCTCTGTGTTATGCTAATGGCGGGAGGGGGAAGCGCCGCCCCGGCCGCCGCCTCGCACATGGGCCGCCCGGGGGCGAGGCCGCCGCCGCCGCCTGGCAACGGCCGCGTCGCGGCGGGAGCGGGGGGCGAGCGCGGGGTACCGGCCGAGGCCAGAGACAGCGGCCGTGTCCGGCATACCGGCTGAGCCCCGCGGGCACGGCCCTGCCCGGGGTACCGGCCGAGTCCCGAGGGACCGGCCCGGCGTCCTCGCGGCTCCGGCGGCTTCTCTCCCGGCGCAGAGCCCTCCTCCCGTAGCCGCATTGTCCCAGGCACGGCTCCCCCCGGGGCGACCCGCCACTGCGGGTTTGGGCGTGGGAGCGCGGGGGAGGAGGGAAACATAAGATACTTGTAATCTTACTCATGTTTAACACAGCGCCTGGAGGGAGGGGCGAGGCGAGGGACTGCGGAGCCGCCGGCCCTCCACCTGGCCGGCCCRGCCCTGCGGCCCGCAGCCTGCGTGGGGACGCCGCGCCCCGGCCGCGGACTGCGGGGCTGAGCCCCCGAGAGGGAGCCGGTGACCCCGGGAGGAATGTGCGGTAGCACAAAGGGAGTCCGGGCTGCTCGCTGCTCTAGGTGTGGCAGTCCTGGAGAATGTCAGCCTCGCGTCCTGGATGGCCGCGGCTTAGCCACGGCTGTCACCTGGGGCTTCTCCAAGGCGTCGCCCCGTAATGTGGGGGTTCGGCGGAGCACGGGGCTGTGGAGCGAAGGGCGTGTCACCCCCAACGATTGCTGGTGCTGCCCGATTGCCAGAGCCCTTCTCAGGTCTAATCCGGGAGCTGACCCGCATGACTAATGCCTTGCATGCGGATTGCGAGTGTGCTTTGGCTCCACTTCCCCTTAATTCAAAGTAAAAGAGCTGACTTGAGGCCACTAAAGCAGTGAAAAGGAACGAATTCAAGTGCCTTGAGATCATCRTGGTGTGTGCTTATCTTCATTGCTGTTGCGGTGTTGGTATGTTGTAAAGATGCAGGATTTCAATAATTACTAAATACCACAGTATGAGGGGCCATGATACTCAAGATCTAATTTAAAAAACAGCATTTGGAACAATACTTTTTTAAAAGACCTGTTAAAACCTGAATTTGGTTTTTTTCAGGGGAAGTTTCACAATGCGTTTTGTTTGCATGTGTGATGGGACTTTATGGTTACTTGTGCTGTTGTCTTTCACGAAGCCTACTTTGTTTTGTTCTTCTGGGAGCTCTCTATGTAGCAATATGCCAAGGAGACGAATTTTTTTTTTGTTTCCACCATTTGGAGGACAGATGATGACAAAAGCTTGCAACAGACTGAAGAGGAGGGGTTCTATATGATGGATGAACAGAATTTTTCCTAGGCGTGTTCTCTGAGTGGTTTAAACAGAACTGAATGGAAGAAATAGGATCTACCAAATCATGTTGCTTTAAAAAGGAGGGATGAAAGCATGTTTTCTGGAAGTGATTTTATTTTTTTTCCTCTCTGACCCCTGAAGGATAAGGCAAAAAGAGCACAGTAATTCCTGAAATAGTTCTGTGTTAGAGAYCTAACTGTGAGAATTGCGTAGTGTAGCTGAGAAGTGGCATCAAGGAGTTATTTTAAATTGTCAGTGATGATTAATTTAGGGCTCTGAAGTAAGGACTGGCATCTGGGGGAGGCTTGGTTTCCAAAGACAAGGTGTTGTAACACAATGCTCATCTAATGATGAGTTGAAATATTAGAAGCTCTGTACTTGAAACTCCTGGATGAGAGCAAATGATGTTGATAAAAGCATTGCCAGGTTATCTTTGGCCTTCTCAGATGCAGGAGCACTTAGTTTCCATCATGTTAAATATCCATTTAAACATCAAATATTTGTTAGTTTTGCATTTAGCAGTGGTTGTTAAAACTGTCTGGGTCAAGATTTTTGGCTTGGTTTCAAATGAGTTCACTCTCAGTCATGCTGGGAGACTTGCAAAATGAATTTGCTGCCTGCAACTGGTGGCGGGGTGGCCGTGGCAGGGACAGCCACGTGGCCCTGTGGTTTGCTCTCTGCAGAGCTGTTGTTTCACTTACTTTGGGCTCTGCTGTTTGAATTTAAGGTCTAACTGAAAAATTACAATTCACAGCCTAGAAATTTTGAAAAAAAATCTCTTCATATTTGAAATCTAATGCTTTCATTTATGAGGATTTGAGGCAAATAGCTTTGAAATTCTGTTTCCAGGAGGAGGAGAGTATGGCCTGTAGCAGAGAATAGTAGGGCTTCTTTTATCTGCAACAATTGGCCGTGGTGCTGCCTTTTGGCAGTGGAACAATAGCAAAAATGTATTGCCTGCTTGATGGCCCATTGAAATGGATTTTATGTATATATGGAGGTGTTTTTTAAAAAGAAAACCTTTGTAATTGCTTTTAGTTACACACTTAAGAGTATTCAGTATCATTGTGACATAATTATATATAGTGCAAGCCTCTGACAGGGTAACAGCAGCCTACCTTCTGAAGAGCTAATATAAATATTTGCAGGAGGAGAAAACAAGCAGGAGCTCTGCAGTCAAACTTGGCTTCTCCTGAATGATTTCTGGGGTTTTTGTACTTGTTGTTTTGTGAGTAGCAGAAACTACAGTTCTGGCAAGATTACTGCTTAAATCTTCTGATTACCTGAATTTACATAGGGTGCAAAAAAAAAAAAAGTCAGAGGTAGTTATCCATGGTCAAAGTAATACCCCTTTTTTGGCTAGCTGCCCAAAGTAAGAACAACCAGGGTACTATGATGAGTAGATACCACTTTGCCTCTTCAAACCCCAGATTCTGCAGCAAAAGGAGGCTCATACATCACTTTTCTGGAAGAGGCTGGTGTGTTTTGGAGTTAAGCTGCACTTACCAGAAGGCTGTACATGAAATCCAYSAGACTGGCCCTAGGCCAGCATGCAGAGAGAATAAAGATGTTTCCTTGTATGTCTGTTGCCTTCAGCTGACCTGGGTTAAATACATATGCAAACKTTRTGGAGGGCCAGTTTATTAATTAGTYTTGCTTTTCCCTGTGATTATGTAGGATTTTTTCTTGAATTCATCCGTGCTGAGGAGRGGTCTCAGGAAGGTTTGGCAGCCAGTGTCAAGCAGAGGTCAGCAGAGCTGCCTGGAGCTGTCCCTGGCCAGGCTGAGCCCAGCCGCAGGAGGTGCTGAATAAATGCAGATCTATACTTGCTCTGCTCAGCCCAGTGAGAACCTTTTACCCTGCTCATCCTGCATTTGCATTTGATCCAGATTCTAAACCAGCATATTTGCTCCTCAGATTTCTTGCTGCTGTGCTGCTGTGTCTGCATGGACTCCTTCAGAGGAGTTGTGTGCATTTTAAGCACAGGATGCAGCATGACTTGGAAAAAAMCAGAGTTGTCCTTGAATGCTGTCACTGCTGACTTTCCTTTGCACCCTTCATTTATTAAAATATGTACCCACTGATCTTCAATGTTTCTCTGAGGTGCAAGACATTTTCTCTTCCCAAGTATAGTCAGGAAAGCTCTAAGGGAGACGTTCATAACCTGGGTTATCTAACTTAGAATGTGATATTTTTTTTTAAATCTGTTGTAAAGAGGAGAATAATCAGCAATTTGACTGATATTGTAAACCTTCRTCTTCATGTTCCCATCTTGGTGAGTTCAACAAAGGATCATTTTATTTATTCAGTTTTATTCATTGTCATGTGCAGTGTCTGGCCCTGGGGCCTGCTTCTGTAACTGAGCTGGTGTAAGAGTTTCAGAAGCCAAGCAGCCCTGACTTCTGGTGAGCAGGAGTGTGTGCAAGGACAGTCCTGCCAGGTTTGATGGTGTGTTTGCTTGGTGTGTGTGTCCCTGGACTCGCTTTCCAGGATAAAACCACACAGCTTCCACCTACCCTATAATGATGCAGCCCTCAGGGAAGTTTTGAATTGCACTGGGAGTTTTCCCCTTGGAGATGAAATCCTCCAAACCACAGTTTAGGAGGCAGTGAAGAGCTGCTGTTTGTTTGCCCTCCTTCCCCTCCTCCCGGCCTGTACTTAAGGAAGTTTCCAGCATGGCTATGGAGTGACCACTGCCTTGTTGCATCACCACTGGTGGCCACAGAGCCTCTCTCTTATCTCACAGATAACCACAAACAGCAGCCCTTGTGGAAGCTGAGGGGAGTGTTCAGGCTTCCCAGTCAGAGGTTTTCTCAAAGTTGCTGGGAAAGCAGATGTTGTGTTCATTTGGCTTCCTCCAGTGGCCAGGATTTTGGRGAGCACTCAGTCCAAGAGCCTGGCTGCTTAGAAGGAGGCATTTAAGCATGAGTTTTCTTACCCCTGGTGCCCAGTTCTCATGCTGCTGGAATTCTGGGGGGCTCTGGTGGTGGCCACACAATTTTGAGGGGATTCTGAGGCTTTTTGCCTGTTTCCAAGTCCATTCTGCCACACCCAGCTGCTTGATGGCTCTCCTGTCGTCCTGGCCTTTGTGTGCTGGGAAGGAACAAAGGGTGGGTAACCTTCAACTGGAGCTCTTGCTGTGCTGGAGTTATATTTCTTTATTTTCTGTTAATATTTTGACAAAAGCYTCTTCTTTTTATTTGTGCTGGCAGGTTTCTATAGTAACTATGAAACTCAGATAGAAAAATTAGCAAAGCATAGTTCAGTCTGAAAATGTCCTTTGGGTTCTGGTTTGGAGGCAAAGAAACAGTTCTTGGTTTTTTATTGGCTAGAAAATGGAAAGCAACTTGGAGCTTACAGGTAAATTATCTTAAGATGTTCAGAAATGCTTATACATGAAGTAGGAGGAAAATTGTGTAACTCTCAAGCTGCTTTAGAAATGAAAGGAAAAAAAAGAGCTATTATTGCCAAGTAAAAATRGTGAACTGTGAGACCTCAGTAGAAAAGTAATCTTTTAATGCACTTAAAAAAAATTTCTTTGTTTGTGATCTAAAATAGAAATGGCTCCTGTGTATGCTTTGGAAACACTGTGTATTTTCTACTTATTCTGCAGTCTCAGTTTTTGGRGCAGCATAGGGCAGCCAGAACTGAGCTCCTGCTCTCCAGGCAGATGACATGCTTGGTGGATGGCTTTTTTAACTGGTCTTTCCATCAATAAGAACTATTACAACAGCAATAAAATAATGGCCTTATTAATATTCACAAGGTCTGAGAAAATCAAATTATTTCAGTAGAATGTTTTTTATCTTTCAAATGGAAGTAATCAATCTGCTGCCAACTGTAGCTGTCAAAAAATGAAGATTTTAGGTTAGATTTTATGTTTTTAAATTACTAATTTTCCTAATTATTTTAATGGTTTTATCTCAATTTGTTGYTTTCTGATGTATAAAGAAAAAATACTTTTAATTTGATCTCTCCTCTCAATGTAGAAGTATTGGGAATACCAGTTTAACCTCCATGGTTTTACTGGGAGACTTGCTTTGTGTCTGAAATACTCCCAGCTTCTACTGGCAGCTTTTTAATGAGCAGGGCAATCATGTCATCAGCTTCATCAGCTAGGGAGAATATGTTAGTTAAGATGTCTTAAATGAGACACAAGACTGAGATAAATATAAACTTTCCTGTTGCCAGTTAAAATGTTCTCAGTCTGTCAAAATCCTCCTGCTTATCCAGTCAGTGCCGGTTTGTGACAGTTTTCCTTGAACCCTGCTCTCCCCTCTTTTCTGACAGGAGAGAAAATTCCTTCATGCCTGTCTTTGTGTGTCCCCTGTGTGTGGCAGGGGGAGCAGTGCCAAGGAAAACAGACGAAGGAGCATGTGTGAGGCCTTGCAGAGCAGCTTGGGGCTCAGAACAGAAAGGAACAAGTGAGGAGAAAAATGCCACTGGTGGCAGAGAGGCTCCTTCTTTTGTGGGCTTCAGCCAGGTCTGCTCAGAGAGGTGGATTTAAAGGGCTTTA
>JACDOX010000093.1:1125856-1142294 GCA_014549065.1 Cardinalis cardinalis
CATTTTTTTTATTTTGCAGACTGTAAGCTCTTGTGTCAGAGACGGATTTAAAGTGCTTTAAACCCAAGGCTTCCTTTAAAGATCACACTGATAGATAAGAAAATTGGGGTTTCCCTGCATGTTCTGTTTTAAATGACAAAAAAAAAAATGAAATGGTTGGGCAAAACCTGTATTGACCAAAATCTATTGTAGTGCTGTTGATACCTGATCCCCTTGGGAGTCAGGAGGACATCAAGACTCTCAATCTTCACATTGCTTTTCCCCTCGAGTCAAAAGATATTCTACAGATACTGATGGCTACACCATATTCTTGCTCCCTATATCTCATCCATCAGACATCTTATGCACCATTTTTTTTTGTTTTGCAGACTGTAAGCTCTTGTGTCAGAGGCTTGTCACACAAGGTAATGTGTTGGGAAGAGATGCCAAAAGAAATCAGTAGCATCTCGTCTCTATTCTTTAAAGATCATTTTAGCTAATAAAYACATTCTTCTGCAATGATAAGGTTGCTCATCTAAATACTGCTTAATTTGTTTAATTGTGGGGAAAGCAGGGAAAAATCCATCTGTACAAATCAGTGAAAGGGAATCTTATGATTGGTATAATCTCTAAAATTAAATTGGATAATGTCTGCATAATGATAGGATTTGCATGGCTCTTTAGACCTCTTGCCTTTGAATAAGTTCTGATGTAATTACTCTATTTTTCTGCTTTGTGGCAATGCCAGACTCAAATTTCTTTTTGTTATTTCAACTTATGGTTAAAGAGTCCGGGTCTTAAGGAAGAGTTACTTAGTTTTTAGAGGAATTATCTAGGGTTTTTTTTTTTGGTTACAAATGTTGCCAAAGACTGAGTACTTGGATTTAAAGCTGTGTCTAGCTGGACACGTGTGTTTGCACTTGGCTAGATTGTTTCTTTCTCCTTCCTTTTAATCAAACACATTGAAACAGTATAAATTGGTGTCTGTAAACGCTGGATCTGGGAATGCTCATCTTTTAGATGGTTTTAAATTAAGATTTTGCTTTGCTATTAAACACATTTGATTTATATATTAAACATAGTTGTGATTGTGGAGTGGGTRTTTCAGGCCATCAGAGGGGGACTGTGAACAGTTGGGGTTAATTGTGGCCACCTGACTTCAGTAAAGGGAGGCTTTGCCCACCACCTGATGCTAATTTGGGTAATAAAGCAGAATTTCTGTGCTTGGAGCTGGTACCTTGCAGGGGGAAGGTACAGCCAAGGTGTGTGGTACCGAGCTGTGCCATTTACTCCTCCCTGAGCTTTGGGAGGAGAGCAGAACAGCAGCAGAACAGTTTTCTCTTTGTTCCTGAGAGGATTTCATTTCCTCGTGGTGAGCTCCTGMGGATTGCTGGGCAGGGAAAGGTATGTGCATCCTGTTTGTGGGAATTCTGTGTGCTCTTGGCCTGAGAGGAGTGAAAAGTTTCTTTGGAGCTGAACTGTGAGACTTTTTTCTCTTGTTTGTTTAGGTTTGCTAACAAAAGATGCCTGATAGAATCCTGTCCCTGCTGTGAGGGGATGAGGGGTGACACTCAGTGGATGAGGGACTTTTAGCAGAAAGTGGCATTAGAGAACCACTCTCTGAAGTGCTTTGAGTCCCGTGCCTGGTGTTACTGACCAAAACGGTTGCAAGAGTGAGGTGAGAACGGTGGCAGTGTCTGAAGTATTTAATGGCCTTTTAGAAACATCGTGGTGGTGAGTTCTTAATTTGGCAGCCTGAGAATTGTAACAGGGAACGTTGTGACAGAGCCAGGATTTCTGTCCCTTCCTTGTGTCCCTTTGTCCATGCTTTGGTTGGCACTTGGGTGTTGCAGGGGAGTGGAACTGCCTTTCTTTTCACTAAATAGCTGCTCAAAAGGAGAAGAAATGCACACAGCTCACCTCTGTCCAGGTGCTTTACAGGGACATCTTGCCTCAAGTGGAGCTATTTTAAAAGAGGAGAAGCTGTGAAATTGGACCATATAAAAGTGATATTGAAAAAAAAACTTACATAAACCAGTTGGATTATAGATTTCTGCTTAGACAACAAGAAAATATTATTTGCTGGAGACCTGTTTGCAGAAACAGACTGTTTWAAATGCTCGTTTGAACTTGTTTTCCTCATGCACTTCCAATAGTGCAGCCCAACTCTCCCTGCAGGTGATGCATGATTCCACTTTGCAGTAATTGCCATGAAGGGCTGAAATGACCTACAGCTGGGTTTGTTAATGAGCAAAGGTCTTGGCTCCTTTTGTGATCCCAGCTGTGATGCCCTCAGGGTGTCCAAAMTGGAGCTCCGTTTTCCCCTTTAAATCTTCTGTAGCAGCTTGCACACTTTCTTCCCAAGATTTCCAAATAGTTTCCTAAACTRGAAACTTCTCTTTAAAAACTTAGGCCTGTAACTAAAAAGAGCCAAATGAGAAAAACTAATGATTTGCTGTGGCTCTGCAGCCTGATCTAATGATGTGGAAAGGTGCTATTAATAGTTAATGTTCTTCATCTTGAATGGTTTAAATATTTGGTGAAATCCCGTATTTAGAACAATCACATCATAACAGGAGMTGATTTAAATGAAGTTTGTGTAGGCAGCTACTTTTCTCAGGAAATTCTTGTGAAGTTGTGTTGCCCTTGTTTTGTACTGCAGTAGGAAATTAGGCATCTGAGAACTTGAAATAATTAACTTTTAAATGGCCACATGTGTTGCCAAACAGCTTGAGATAGAAATGCTGCTGGGGCAGCCTCCACTGTGGGCACATGAGCAACTTGGTTTGCATTGAAGGAACAATTTCTCTTTCATATCTGCCCTGGAGGGGTTGCTGCAAATGGAACTTTTCYGTGACTTGTGAGTCATGTCACAGATGCCATTCCTTGGAGTATTAATTTTCCCCTGTTTTCCTTTATTGTTAAATATTTATGTTAACAGGAGAGGCCTTTCACAATGTCCCACTGTGGGAGGTCTGTAAGGTAGAAGCAGTCCCTGGCCTGTTAGTCGGTGTCTTGCTCATTTCCTAGGCTTGCAAAGGTGGAATGGATTCTCAGACTCCATTTTTGCACATTTTGTTCTAAGACTAGCAGGCATTTTCCAGCAATCTGCTCCAGGAAGTGGTTTTGAGTCTCTGGAAGCTGAAACTGCCACCTAGCAGCCTAATGCAGTCTCCTGCCACAGCTGAACTGGGCAGCAGGTGAGGTTTGCTCAGTGTTTCTGTGGGTTCTGTCTGGTTTAGTGCTGAGCTGTACACAGATGGAGGAGAGCAGCAGAACAATAAAGCTGTGCTAGCACAGTGCTGCTGCTGCTGACTGGATGGAGGCACATGGGGGCAGAGGGGAGGGTCCTTCACTTCCACAAATCCAATGAGGAGGGACACGAATTGTTCTGGCTCAGTCCTTATTKTCTCTGACTAGACTGAAGTCCTCTGCTTTCCTTTGGCAAGTATGTTTTTTGGGAAGAAAAAAGGCTCTTTTCTCATAAATTGCTTTATTTGGAATTATCAGTTTACTTACTTAATTTTAAACATTTTTCTCTGGAAATACTTGCAGATAACTTTCATTTCATTAGTTGTGCGAGAAATCTCCATTTATTTCTCTACTTTTTATCTGAGATTTTGGTATTTAAATGTTAAGTTTTATGCTGGTAATGTCAGCATCCTGTAACATCAGCAGTTAGTGGGAAATCAGCAAAAATGAAAATGAGGGTTTAAAATTACACATCTTTGTCACGCTGGTGTCAGGTTCTTTATTTTTAAACAACACTGAAATCTGATTCTCATTGAAGGACRTTATGTTTTAGCTGAAATCATAATGCAGTTCTAAAAGATGAGACTTCATGCTAATGAAAGAAGCAACAGGGCTATTTGTGGGTGATTTGKTTTTTGGTTTTGGGGKTTTTTTTAGGGAATATTTAATTTGCATAAATCCAAGGTAAAATTTACAGAATGTTTCTGGTTAAAACCAGGCATTTAGTCAGGCTGAGTCTCTAAAGTTCTTTTTAAGAGCCATGAATTGGAGTGCTTCAGTAGCTCATATAAAGTGAYATCACTCATAAATAAGAAGTCAGCCTCTATCTTGGCTGCAATGCTGAAAGTACTTTACTAACTTGCACCATTATGAATTTTTGGCTGAAAAACTTTAGAGTAAGAACTCTTTTCATGGAGATTGTGTTCATTTTGAGGTCTCGTTCTTCTGTGTTTCATGAAACAAAATCTGTCTTCTGATGGAAGTGTTAACTGAGCAGTTCATCTCACTGGAGGAGTTTTAGTTAGGATTTGTAAAAAGTTATGATTTGTAAGAGGATCACTTAGATTTTTTTTCTGAATGTATTTGGGTGAAGCTTTTTGTAGTGAAACTCACTTTGTATGTCAGTTAAGGTGTTTTGAATATCTACTTCTGCTTGACAATATTGGTGCTCAGAGCTTGATGTGTTCAGAAGTTTTTTTACTTGCTTCTGTTGTGTTGCTTTTTTGGGTGGTTTTTTTTTTTTTTTTTGGTCACCTAATTTCTGCCATTGAGATGCAAATAGGAGAAGCCACCCCTGGTGATGGATCCTAGAAGTGTCCTACTTACCCACAGAGCTGTGTTTCTGAGAGGTTTCTACCTCCACATGGGAGGTGGGGATGCTCCAGCAGTGTCWCTGCTGGGAAAAATCCCTTTCACCATGTCACTTCAATTGCACTCTGCAGAGAGTTGTGGTTCAGTCAGCACCGCTGCTGAAGGGGACTTGTCCTACTCCATTTTCCCTGCTTGCCTGGAGGTGTTACACAGGGCCCACAAGGGCAGCAAAAATCCCTTGTATCTTTTTCCTTTGAGCAGGAAAAATGCCTTTCTGCTGTGGGTGGAGGGAGAGTGGGTGGTTCTCCTTGGCTGGTTAGGAAACACTGCTTTTATGTAATCTCTTTTCACACTCCAGCCGTGTGTGGAAAATAAAGTTTGGGTGTGGACATAATATCTTTCCATTAAGAGAACCTGAGAATTCAGTGGCTGGCATAGGGATTTTATGGGACTGTGTTGGGTAAATGGAAGCCACACCTCAGGAGGAGWTTTTGCCTTGTGCTGTCTAAAGGAAACACTGAAAATGAGAGCCCATGCTCTTAAACCCAGTGCCCTTCCCCAGAAACTGAAACCTCTGTCTCTGGGGCTGGAACGTCTTCAAAAGATTTYAAATGTGGAATTTTTGGTAGAGATTGCAGCTGGCCTTTGGACAGGAAGGGAGCAGCACCTTTCAGGGATGACTTGTGTGTTTGCCCCTTCACCTCCTTGCCCCCCAGTGAACTCTGCTGTGTTTGTTTGCCCCTCCTCCTGCATTTCCAGCGCCTCCTCTCCACTGCCTTGGTATTGGTTTCCCTGGAAGCCCTTTTCTGTTGGGCTGTCAGGGTTTCTGTTCACAATCTGGTCCCGTCAGGTCCATCCTGCTTTTTCTCCTGCCCCAAAGCACAGACTCCTTCCAGTACACCTGGGATGATCTGGAGGAGGGAGAGTGTGGTTTCAGGAGAGGTGTGGGCTGAGGAGCAGTCTCTGCTTGTGGAAAGGATCCTGGTGAGCCAGTGGAGCCAAGAGCTGCTGGAACAAAGGGCTGTAGTGAGTGGCACCTGGTGTAGCAGTTCTGTGACTCTGTGTCACGTACCCATCAGTTGTCCTCCAGTGTGGTTTTTGTCCTTTAAAGCTTTGCCACCATTGAGCTGTGACGCTGCTTTAATGTGCTCTAAATTTGGAATTGAGGTTTCTCTCTATATGGTCCTTAATCGAAAAATGTAATTTTTAGAAAACTGAGCAGAAATGCCTTTGGCCCAGCAGGAATTGAGGACCCTTCTGAATACCGAGTCCTACACTCAGCTTTATTTCTTACTCTGTTTTCTGTTGTCTTCAGGTGATTCTTATAACCCACAAAATACAGCAAGAGATAAATGACCTGTGAAACAAACCCAATGACTGTATAGTGTGACAGGACATGCAGGCTGTGAGGAGACTTGATTTTTGGAACACTGCTGTTGGGATTAACTTGAATAAGCCAGACAGGTCATGAGTGTCTGCAAGTGGCATCACTTCTACACAAGTCATGGTTTAGTGCCAAAACACAGCTTAGCTTAATGCCCTGCCTGACTGGTTATTATATGTGTGCTGCTGCAACTACCATATTTCTCACCTCTTGCCTTTCATCTTTTAAAATCAATTGTTTCTATTATTCTTTGCTTTTAATAATATAAAAAAAAGCCAAGCCAAAAATATCCCTACTTCTTTTTCAGCACTTGATTTTGTCCAGRCACATAGCAAAATTAAAGATTGTTGGTGTCTGGACTGAGAATAAAAATCTAAGTGCTTTAATATAATTTTTTGCTCCACTAATGCAATTGATGTCAATTGCAAATATTCTTTACCAGCCTCAATGTGAAAACTTTATGCACTTTTCGGAATGAAATAAATTTGCCTAAGTGGTGGTATTCTCACATCAATGGAAAGCCAACAGAACATGATGGACCTGGGAAAAACACTGCTGCTGGCACAGAAATGCAGAGAAGGACTGGTTTTGCTTTGCCTGTTTCCTCATGATGGCTGGTGCTGCAGCTTTGAGTGGAAATTGGAGAACTGGATTTGTCTTGAGAGATATTGGGCTTAAAGCAAATTCAGCAAAGCCAAATGCACTCCTTGGATCATGCCAAAAAAGGCTTTAAAAATRAAGGATGCAAGCTTCCTCTGGGGGCTTGTCTGTATAACACCAAAAGGAAAAGAGTCAAGCCATAAAGCAGGTATGGCCCAAAATGGCTGTGCCTGAGGAGTGCTGTGTTTGTGGGGTGTTTCAGAGCTTGCTTTAGTCATTGAATTTTCACCAGTGTCTGGYGGAGTTTGTTGAGGCTGCTCTCACACAAGTGTGGGGGTGTGAGGAGACCTTGGGTGGGGAGAGCTAAGTAAGTGTGCCCCTGGCAATGGCAGCTGTGGCTGCCCAGTGGTGTGCAAGGGAATGGAAATAAGRGTAGCTGCCAAGGAGTGTCTCACCCTGTGGTTGGTCACTGGCTTGGAGGGTGGAGATCCCTCARTAACGATCCCATTGTGAATGGGGAAATCTGGGTGTGGGCTCTCCCAAATCAGCTGGCTCTGCTGATGGTGTTCCCTGGTTCTCTTGGGTGTTGGCTGTTGATCTGTTGGGTTTACTGGGAACTGACTTCTTGAGTGCTTTCTCCCCTCTTCACCCTGGCCCTTCCTTCTGCTGAGGTTATTTGTTTGTTTTTCAGATGAGACCCTTTTTGCTCTTCCTGCTACACCTGCGCCTCTGATGCACTCCTCTGCAGGCAAGTTCTTTCTGCTCCCCTTTGTCTGAGTACCTCCTGCCTTTCTGACCTCATTAACCCTTTCCCATTAGTCTGCTTCTACTAAAAGTCAGCATGGGTCCAAGAATAGCCTCTGTCATGTATTTCAGTTTGGACTTTTTCGTTGATCTTTTCCAGATTTTAATACACATTCATTTGTTTACGTGGTAAACCGTTTCATAAACAAGAATCCAGCCTTCTGTGAATTCTTGGACCCTTGATGTAGGAGAGAAGTTGTTACTGTTAGCAGGTTAATACATCAGAGCATAGTTGCTTTAATGATTTAGCAGAAAGATTTTATCTATAGTAACTTTCTGCAGTATTTTAAAGAAGTAAAATTTGCACCTGTAGTATTGACTTAGTGGTTTTTATTAGGTACACCATCCACAAATTTTAAAAAAGGTGTCAAAAAAAGACTTTGCTGGCACATGTTTGTGCAATATGTTTATGCCCAAGCATCCACACACCCCCTGTCTCTGTCTGCCCTTGCCACCCTCCTGTTCTGGCTTTGTTAATATTGCCCCTGTACTTGTCTGGCATCTTCAGCTTTACTGAGATCTTTGCACTGCATAAAGTTGCTGCTTCTTGAGCCTCTCGCTCACTTCTCTGCTAGAAGTGAAGTAGAATAGCTTTAAGTGATAGTGTGTATTAATGGCTCATAGTATCCATGCTAGAGCTTGGAAGAGCCTTTTAGTAGCTAAAATCATGTGAACCTGTTGAAAGTTTGCACTGACTTTGAGAGCACTTGCATTCTCTAACTTTCCTTTCTATCCACGGTCACAGAAAAAGTTATGGACTTGCAGGAGCAGCCAGGTAGCACTAAGGCGCTGGGGCAAGAGGATTTTACTGCAGTCCCGCTTGATCCTGCTCCTTCTCTTCCCTCCTTCTCTCCTCTCTCAGCTGATCCCTTTAAAGAGCACGCAGCCTTTGGTACCCTCTCAGATGGATTTCCTGCAAGAGGCACTTACAAAGAGAGCTCCAGTGAGGTTTATAAAGAACCTATGAAAAATGCCACAAACCCCTTTCTTGCAGAGGGAAATGATAAAGACATTTCTGAGATGACATACTCACAGCCCCCATTTGCTAAAGAAGCAGCAGCCATTTTATCTCCAGCTAAAGAAAAAACACAGCTAGAGGGCCCTGAAGAATTACCTAACCTGGAGAAAACACCCRCAGAGCAGCTGAAAATGTCTCCAGAATCTCCCCAAGATTTATTTGAAAGAAACGAGGAAGATCTCTTCTATAACAAAGACAARTACAGAGGAGGTGGTGATCATGGTGAAAAAGGGCTGCTGAAAGAAGACCCTCTTAGGAGGGAAGAATATGCAGACTTCAAACCATTYGAGCCAATATGGGAAGTCAAAGGTGCTAGTCATGGACTGAGCAGCATGAGAGAGGATGTTGGAAGGAAGATAGATGCCAAGCTGGAGAGCAGTTTSGATGACAAGTATGGCGTGGGTAAGCTGACTGTGCAGAAGGATTACGAAAGAGACAGTGAAGGCAGTGCTGAAGAGCCCTCCTTCCCAAGCACCCCAGAAGCTGTAAAAGAACCTTACATCACTTGTGCTAAATTTGACTCCTCTCCAAGTCCTGGTGGTAACAAAGGCAAATCTCTTTCTCCACTAGAGGAAGGCATTTCAGAAAATAGAACCGACGATGAGAAAAAAATTGCAGAGCTGAAAGCTCAGACGGGCCCAGAGCAAGGTGATTTTGCTGCTGGAGCAGGTGGGCAGGAAGGGCAGGGAGCTGACCCTGCTAAAGCACAGGGGGTCCCGCCAGTGTCACCCGACAGCGCCGCAAACATGCCCGAGGGTCTCACTCCTGACCTGGTGCAGGAGGCCTACGAGATGCACGATGCAGCCTGCACAAAGCTGGCTTATGAAACCAAGATTGATTTGGTGCAAACCTCAGAGGCGGCGCAGGAGACTCTGAAACCCGCGGCACAGATCTGCCCCTCCTTCGAAGGCTCGGAGGCCGCTCCGTCGCCCATACTGCCCGATATTGTTATGGAAGCACCGCTGAGCACCGGCACTGCTGGGGCAGAGGCATCTGCTGTGCAGCTGGAAGCTTCCCCACTAGAAACATTCATGCCCACTGCCAAGTATGAGAATGTCAAAGAGGCTGAAAAACCTCCTGTATACGAAGAGGCAGTGAATGTACCACTGACACAGGCCCAGGAAGCAAAGGAGATGTTGGCATTTAAGCAACCTGATGATGAGAGTAGCACCACTCCTGAAGATCTGGAGACTCCTTATATATCTATTGCATGTGACTTAATTAAGGGAACAAAGGTCTCTGGTGAATCTCCTTCTCCATCTTTCACAGAGTATTCAAAGACACCGGTAACAGAARGCATTTCTCAGGATGTGCCTGAAGACAAGGAACTAGACGGAACTCCGTCTCCACAGTTTGGAAAAGCTGGCCTGTTTAATAGCCAAATGATATCTGACTTTGCTGAGGAAGCAAGTGAAGATCCATCTCTCCTCTTAAAAAGTAAATCCACTGAGAGTATTGCAACTGATGAAGAACATGAGGAGGAAGGACTGGTGGATTCAGTAGCTGCCACGGGCRAGCCTTATCTAGAGTCATTCCAACCCGAGCTGGACTCTTCCAAAATTGTTGCTGCTCCACCATCTGAGCCAATACCTGCAAAAATAGCCAAGGCAGATAAGATTCCTCTTCAAATGGAAGAGYTGGATGCTTTGGCTTATTCAGCTGATGTATCTGTTGCTATGGAACCAAAAACAGGAGATGACAAAGCTCTCTCACCCATGGAGTCTTCCCCTGTCTCAGTGGAAGAAGACTTTGTGATGCTAGGTCATCCTAAAGCTGTTCCTGAATTTGAGACAGAAGCCACTGACCGAGAAACAATGCACAAAGATGAAGGTGAAGACATCAGTAAGGTGATCCAGGGTGAGAAGCAGCTGCCTTGCCCAGAGCTGCCCTGTGATCTGTCTGTGAAGAATGTAGAAGTAAAAGCTGAGGAAGATAGCAATGCCTTGAAAAAGTCTTTGGAGGCTGTGGACAGAGAAGTGCCTGAAGTATCCACCACGTCCTTACCAGCCACAGATACCTCACCTTTATCTGCTGAAAAAGAGATAGTCAGTGTAGTAAAACCAGGAGCTTTTGAGAAGGAAGCTGAGAAAGAAGCTGCTTCTGTTAAAGAAAAGAAAAAACCTACTGCTGTATTTTCAGCAAAGCTGAATAAGTCTTCAGGTAATCTGTGTATGCTGTCTTGCAGTTTGCTGATCTGCATAATTCTTTAGCTAAACTTAAGCATGCCTTGACTTATTCTGTTTAAATCACTTTCTGTAAACTTCTCTGTAGGCCAAGGGTAACAGAAAATGTCAGTGCCTGCACTTGTACCTTTTTCATATTCTGATTGCTTTAGTACCTTTTTTCTGTTTATCAGGGATGGACTCAGCATCTCCAGGTTTCTCCTCCAGCTCTGCTGCTCATGGTCTGTGGATGCAGAAATAAGTGACTGCCCACTGCAGGCCCTTCCATGGTTGTCCCCAGGCTGGGCATGGGGTGGCCTCCCAACCTCTGAATTTGGGATGCTGTGTTTGCTGTGTGCACATGATTTGAAGAGGCATTTCTTCCTTTTCATTAACAGTTCAGACATCAGAGTGTAAAACTCRGGGAAATACCCCTGCTGCTTCTGTGTGTGCCTGGAATCTGGAAAAGAGCCTGTGCATCTCCAGCCTGTGGTTTAAACAAAGGGTGAACATGAGGGAGCTCAGTATGCAGGTTACTGAAAGAGTGGTCATTAAGAAGTTGAGTGTTCTGCAAACACTGAAATTGGTTTCTGTACAGCACAGGTATTAATTTCTGTTTATCTTTTCAGGTAGGCTTGCACTTCAGTGTAGTTAATTTTTCTTAGAGTAATGTGTGGTTATAGCAGCAGGAAGTTGTAATCTTTTCTCTAAACTGAACACCTCATGAATTCCCAGCTTTTTGTAGACTAGAGGAGTACTTTGTTTTTTGATATTGCAGCACTCAATTGCTACTTAAGCTTTGRCCAGAAGCAATCACACCAAAAAAACACCTACTGCAGAAAGCACAGTGCTCTAAATAGAAAAGCAGGAGCTAGTTTGACTCAGCAGCAGTACTGTATTTATGCAGTAACTGCAGCCTACAGTTCATAAAATAGGATTACAGAATACCCTGAGTTAGAAGGGAACAGCAGGTACATGTTGAAGTGAACATCAGTGCTGGTGCTGTTGAAATTGGTTCTGGAAATAAGATAGAAATATTTTTTAYGTTTACCTTTGTCATTTCTCCTGTCTCACCTCCTCTGTATGAACAGGTAAGGCAGAAAGGAGAAAGTTTTGCTTTTCCTTTGGCTCGGGGTAAAACTTCGTTGATAATCTGCACTGTTAAAACTCTTTGTGTGTCTGTGTGTTCTGTGAAGGCTCCTCAGGCTTCCAGCAGATAGACCTGTCTAGAGAGCAGCTGTATGGCTTGGACTTCATGTCAAAGGGTTAATTGCTTGGAGCTGAGACTACTTTAAAAAAAAGCCAAAGCAAAACAGTGCACTTAATATAAGAGCTTTTGTGTTAGTTTTTTTAAAGGGAGCCCTTTGGAAGGGTCTTTAATCATGGCRTAGATGCAGCAGGCTGGGGGTGGCAGCCCCTCCCAGTGGCTCTGAGGGGACACAGCTGCTGCTCTCCCATCTGTGGGAAGCTGCCCCAGAAGCTGCACAGACCCAGCTGCCAGAGCAGAGAGGAGGATTTGAACAGTGCCATTGCTCTGCAATCCATGGCCCAGTGCAGGGACAGGGCCCAGCTCTGTCAGGGTGCTGGGAGCTGGGCTGGGGAGCTGCAGCCCCTCACTATTATTGTGTTCACTCTGGAGAGCAGCTGCACTTTGCATTTTTGACAGGCTGTGTTGTTTGGTGTAAAGCAAAAAAWTTTTTTCCCAGAGGAACATTTGCTTAAAGCTAAATAGATGAGAATACTAACTCAAAAATGGGCCTTTTTCTGGATTTTTCTCCACACTGTTGTGTTGCAAAATACAGAACTGGACTTCTGAGACAAGCCACAAACAACATCAGTTGTCTGCTTTTAATACCACACTGCTTAGGCACAATTTCAGAGTATCATTGAAGAACTAACAAGGAGGGATTGTTCATCACAAGGCCAAGTSCCTTTGTGCATGTGTTTGGCCTTCTGAGTCTACCTTTGTTCTTTGGGTGKTTTTTTTTTCCTGCCCATCAGTGGAACTGAAATAGATTTCACTGTGTCTTAAGACTTGTGGAATTCAGCTGGTGTGATGGTGTGACTGATGCTTGTTAAAGCTTTAATCTGAGCTGCCTTACTGGTGCTCTTAAATCCAAGGTTGTGGAATGCTTATTTAACAGTGCTATTTTTTGGAAGCTAACCTAAATGCCAGTGTGTTGTAACTTCCCACAGCCCCAGTGGGCTGTGGGGAGCTAACAGGGATTCTAAAAAGGTTGCAGATACTTTTTAAACTTAYCCAGTTCACTGAAGCAAATGTAAAGCTTTGAAGAGTACCCTGGGTATAAGGAGGTTTGTTAAGTGCTGCCTGGCACACCCTTGGGTAACCTGGASAGATTTAAGAAAAACACAAAAGCAAAAAACCCCAAGCCCAAACAAATTCAGAACTGTATGTAACAAYTGGAACAATTTAAAGGGCAAACAACCCCTGCAACACCAGCAATTTCTGCTGTCTTGAATACAGTGATTTTTCAACCCCCAAGTTTGTATTTCTCAGTAGCTGCTGTATTTGACTTCGAGCAAACAGCCTCGCTTCTCTGTCCCTCTCCCCAGACCTCAAATACACATCCTGAGCTCCATCAGAGCACTGCCTGGTAAGCTGGGAGCTCCGAGGGYACTTCTGGGGGTTCAGGTGCTGCTGCCCAGCTCCTGCAGGAGGTGTGAGCACCAGGCACGGGTGGCCATGGCTCAGGGTCAGCCTGTGGGACAGGGCTCTGATGCCATCTAGTGTTTGTCACCGCGGTGGGACCTCAGCGCCTGCCAACASGAAGGGATCCATCCACGTTTGGAGAAATTCCCAACTCCTGAAATGAGTTTGAGAGGTGAAAGCTGWATATCCACATTCCATATCCCAGCCCTGCTGTTGCACAGCCTTTCTTCTCATACAGATCATTAATTCTCCCCAAGCTTTCTACAAACCTGGTTTTGATTRATGGGATGTGGAGGTTTTTATATTATTGGTATTATTGAATTATAGACTCAAAACCTCTGCCCACAACAAAGTTATGTACTAAAATGGAAATTGGCAGTTTAAATCCCTCAGTGTGTCCATGCTGAGTGTTCCAATAATATTTAGAAGTAATGTTGAGATCTTTACCATCAAGACACTCAGTTTCCCAGAACCCCCTTGTTTCATGGTGAGTTTAACCAGCAGCTCTGTRGGCATACCCTTCAGATTAAACCTAACTGGTTATTTGCTTTCATTACAGGCACTTAGAAATCCAGCTAATTAATAATATTTTACATTTCCTGGATTTTCTTGGGGGGGCAAATACAAAGGTGAAGCCCAGGTGGAAAATGTGCTCTGAGAGGGTGGTATGAATGCTGAATCTTTTGTTTTCCTCCTACAACATGGGGGCAGAAACCAAATACTTCCTGTGATGCTGGAATAGAAACCAGGTCATTGCAGTTGTGTGAATCTTAAAGGACATTAGAAGTTCTGCCTGATACCAGCTGTACCCATTTGGGGAATTTGTTATCTTCTGTGTTTGTGATGAGTTAAATGGCACCACTCAGCAGTGGGAGATTTGGGGAAGTTCTGTTCTTTTCTGTGTTTGTGGTGAGCTAAATGGCACCACTCAGCAGATAAGAGATGTTTGGGTTGGTTTGTTGTTTCTCACTGGAGAAAAAATGCCTTGGAAGGTCTCTGAGTTTCTTTCAGAAGCAGATTGGTAAAATTCCATTTAATTCACCATAAAATATCTTGATTTAATTTCATCTCATTGTACTCTTAGATTCTTTGCTTGTTCAGGTCATCTTTTATGCTACCAGGTAAATAGTAACAAATGGAGAGTTCCAGAGAGAAAAGAATTTGCAGAAGGGATGAGGATACAAACCAAACTCAATGAGTGACATTTTTCTGAAGGAAAGACACAACCTGCTGTGTTTCATTAGAGCCCTTGTGCCCCAGCTGAGAGGCAAAAATTTGTGCCATGAGGCTGCTAAAAGAGCAAAGCTTGACGAAGTTCCTTCAGAGTAGCAAAATTAGGGAGAAAATGGAGCATTTGGGCCAAGTTCCCAACTCTGCCAGGTAGGCACCAGCACTGAGGGAGCTGCAGGGCTGTTCTCAGTGCCCTGCTCAGGGTGTTCARTGTGTGAGTAGGGAGTGAGTAAAGCACTCACCCTGCCAGGCAGGGCTCCGTGGAGCTGGGGCGTGCCATGACACGTGTCCAGAACTGATTGTGTCTGACTGCTCTGGGGGACCTGATAATGGCACCTCCTCTCTCCTTGGTGTTCAAACATGCTCTAGAGGCAGGTGTGCAGTGTCCCTGCTGAAAACAGAGCTCCTCCTGAACACTGGCAGTGCTGGTGCYCACTTTATGTGCAGCGTAAGGGCCCCTCTTGCCCGAAATGGGAGATGGATTCATTCTGGGTGTGTTTGCATGGAGTGGTGAGAATGAGCACTGAGTGTGCAGAGAGGCAAGAGGAGGATCTGGAGGCCAGGGAGACACTCCTGGGGGGCAGTGAGGGACACTGGAGATGGGACAAACAGGACTGGTGGTGCAGCTGCTCTGCTGGGGCCACAACAAATTCTGGTTAGAGAGAGTTGCATAAATGCACTATTTTAAGTATAAGATATAAAGAATATAAACATGAAATGAAGAGGCTTTAATTTGGTATCTTTAGAAATTTGATAATTAATGAAAAGCACAATGTTTTGGCAAGTTTAGTGACAGTGCAAATATGGAGGGGGACTCGCAGGTTTTGGTGGTTTCCAGTTCAGCTTGAAGACAGACAGAGATTCTCAGACATATTTTGTACACTCTTTTTTTTTTTTGTACAGTACAACTTCTCACATTTGCTTGGACTATGATATTTGAATATACACTCCCTACTTCCCTCCTATTTTGGGTTTGTTTGGATTTACCTGTTGAAATTGGAACTGAAATGAACATCTTTGTGTAAGTTAAAAAGAGATGTAACTGGTCTTGCTGTCAAAGGAGCCTTAAATTTATGTAGCAGTTGAAGTCAAAACCAGGGCTTTTGGGTGTCTTTGTCAATCTTTCTCAATGCAAGATTGTTCTAATGAAAAGTGAAACTGTCTATTTAAGGTCTGATTTGGGATCTCTAGCCCTTCTGGTCTACAGTATTTTCATGAAAATGTGCAAATGCCCTTTTCTAGTTCTTAAGAAAATGGTGTACTAGATTTTTAAGAGGCTTTGGAGCAGTGCTGGGAAGATTTTAGCTTCYTGTTGTTAGCTCCAGATTTTAAGAAGAAAATCCAAACTGGAAAAGAAATTGTGKTTTTTTTCAGCAGGGGTGGAAACAAAATGACATCAGGATTCCCACAGCTCTTCTCTTTCACATTTGGAGTTGTAGTTCACATTCCTCYCCTGTTTGTGCAATACTTCCCAAATGTTACTTTCTATATGTTGGTACTGCAAGCTGTCAGGTTCCTGTTTTTATTTAAATGAAGGGAACAGTTAATTGTCAGGTCTGCAGCTACCAACAGAGAATGCTGATGTAAAATAAAAAAGGGGAAGGTGTTTGCTGGTAGGAATTAGGTAAAGGGCTGAGTAACTTTTTCTGCAGCCTTCCTTAAGAGGAACAAATACGGCTGAGCAGCTCCTGGGGACTAAAGATACCAGCAAAAGGATTAATCGTGCTCCTCATGAGCCTCTGCTTTTGTTCCAGGCACAGAAAGGGTCCTTTTCTGTTTCCCTTCACGCYGCTTGTTGTGAAGGGAGAAGTGTTACAAAGACGTCTCTGTTATTCCTCCAGCAGGCAGACATTAGTTTACAGAACCCCGAGGGGAAGCCATACATCTGGGAGGTTTGTAAACGCCTTTGAACCTCTGTTTGAAAAGCAATCTATTTAAAGCTYGTCTGGTGACTACTTTTAGCCCGGCGGCGAAAAGCCGCTTAGCGCGGTCGGGCTCTGCAGCCCTCGCTGCCGTCCGTGCAGCGG
>JACDOX010000093.1:1142644-1156316 GCA_014549065.1 Cardinalis cardinalis
CAGCGCTCCGCGCCGCCGCTCCGGGCGCAGCGGGGCCGTGCGGTGCCAGCACTGCGTCAGCTCCACACCCCGTCAGCTGACCCGCTCCTGCAGCACCAGTGCAGCACCACTGCGGAGCCCGGGGAAGCCCATGGTTCCCTCCCTGGGCTGCAGGGCACTTCTCCCGCAGCTCTCCCCTCTTGGAATGCATAATTGATAATCCCAGCTGGAGAGATGGACAGTCAGCCGAGCAGTTGGAAGRATAAGGGTATTTATTCTTTCACCTTCTTTGCTTGTTTTATTCCTTTGCGATGCCGCGGGTCGTTTTCAGCAAATGGTGTCTGTAGCATGTATTTATTTGATTGTGAAATGTAGCCGAAGGTGTGGAGTCTCTTTGTGCCGYGTGCAGAATTAGAAAAGCTGCAGGTTAAAATGGGTAAATAGGAGCAATGYAGAAGAATAAATACTTGATGTAGGTGAAACGGCTCGTGTGACACTGCAGATCTTTTCCAGTCCTACAGAGCATATTAATGAAGGGCTTGTTTTGGTATGCACAGCACAAATACCGGCGTAGTCCCAGTTTAGTCCGTGCTCCTTGGAAATTTCGAGATTATTAATAATCTAACAATACTATCCATTAACTGTAAAACCCCACGGAATTTGCTGGTCACGTTTTAATATTTTTAAGAGGAGAAACTGCATGCAGGCTACAGCAGGGTGGGGGTATTTTCTCTAACAATCTGTTTGAAATATACCCTTAATCCTGTTTGCTTTGGATCTTTCATAATTCTGTCAAATTCTAGGTAAAACTGTGTCTGATTTTTCAGAATTTACAGCCATAATATTAAATTGTTTTAGGTAAATAAGTAGCTGACCTTAAATTAGTGTGGTGCTGACCTTTGTTCCTGTGAGCACCAATGGGAGATCTCCAGTGTAAATCTCTGTGGATCATTACATTAGTGCTCAGTGTGTTAGAGTTTAAGCCTTATTTGAATAAGTAATCTTCATACTTTATCAACAGGACAAGCTTTAAAAAAATTCATTATCTCTGGATRCTTAAATATATTTTAAAGGGCCCTGTCGTGCTTGGTGCTTGTGACGTTTTCCTCTTTTTTTGGGAATTATYGCTCAAAATCTGGAGGTTTTTATATTCTACTTGGACTAAATTGCCAGCTCTGAAATCTATAGAATGCTTTTTCAGAACCTAAATATATACCAAAAAAAGTCCTTCAGTTCTCTTGTCCCTGCAGAATTGGCTTCTTAAAGTTTAATCTTTTATGAAAGGGCTGCAAAATATCAGGAAAAATACGATGCAGYGTTTAGTAATATATTGTTGTTGATATGTAATTAATTTAAATGTTCAAGGCCTCATAYGTCAGGCCTGAAATTTGTGGGGATAGGAAGAAAGAAAGGAAAGAGAATAAAAAAAGGGCTGAGGTCAGAAGGTTTTGGTAAAAATTGGAAGGCAAGTTCCCTTTTTTTGTTTTCAGGCCAAATTTTCAGGTTTCTTTTACACCCAGCCTGGCAGGGGTGGTGCTGATCTGAAAGCAAATTTCCAATCCTGGAATTTGAGGCCTTGAGAATAATGGAGTCTGTTTTGCTTTAAAACCCCTGAATTTCYCATCCTGAGCAGAGATCAGGTCTAAAAGAAAATGGAAGCAGAAATGGAGGGTTTGGGGGGAAGCAGAAGACCCTGGTTCCTCTCCTTTTGCAGCTGCTGTTGAAGCCTGGTTTAGAGGGGCTTTTTTTTTGTTTAGAACAAGATGAAGATACTGTGTTTCACATTCTTCCTTTCTTAGGTCAGGCTCCAATGGCATGGAAAATGATGGGTAAAGTTCAGGGACTGATTGCACTATTCATCCAGCCCCAAAATAAATATAGAAGCAAATATTGCAACATGCTTCTTTCCATGCTAAAAAATTACTAAAAAAAAAAATAAATCTAAACCCAGAGAACAGCAAAAACTATAATTTGTAGTTGGACTTTGCAGCTGAAACACTACTTCCTAATGGATATAATCTTAAATTTAGACTTGGTTTATGCRTTGTAGTTGAGGAACAAGCATAATGCAAGTGGTACAACCTTTGGCATTGATTAATWCCTGTGGTATTGATCATCTAGGTAGATAGGATGAAACAGGTCTACCCTGGGAGTAGCATGATTTTAATTTTTAATGCTCTTGAAGATAGGCCCTATGGAGTAATTAGTGGTAAAAAGTAACATTTATTATTTAATTTTTAATGATTTCAAGGAATTGTCATGTTTTAATGGCTGAATATTGATATGATGCTATGGTGAACAGCACAGCTATACTTCCGGGTTATCCCAGGATTCTTTTCTAATTAATGAGCAGAAATCTCTCTGAATTTTGGTTTAACTTAGTTATGGCAAAGATGATGGCAAAGATTGCGTAGGTAACCTTTACCATGAATAATTGGGGCTTTGGAATGGTTTTCCCAGTTGRTGCCTTGTGCACACATCCACGAGTATCTGGTCAAGTAGAAACGAAAGGAAAATGTTGCTTTGGCTCATTAGGTACTATCTGGGATTTTTTTGGTTTTTTGAGGATCTGGTAGTGTTTGCCTTGTTCTAGCATGTACTTGTGAAATCTGTATCACTTTTCCTGTGGGGTTGTGGTGCAGCTGTGCCAAGCCTGAGCCGTGCGTGGTGCAGCCTTGTTCTGTGCCCTCTGGCACCCAGCTGGAGCCACCTGCCCATGGCTCTGCTGGATGTGCTGCTCCACAGGGATGCCTGGCCCTGGGACAGGGACAGCTCTGTTGCTGGCAGTCCCACGTGCTTGGCACCGCTTGCTGTCCTGCTGTCACCACCCAGTTTCTCCAGCCACGAGCTGGTGTTGTTCCTGGCTTGAAGGAGACAGTCAAGGACCAAACTGGCTTCTGATGCATCTGATGAGGGTAAACAGAGGCTGCAATTCTGTGGCTCAGTCTCTGCTCCTGTTAGGATGTCAACCAGGATTTTGAATATTAACCCTGATGCAGGAAGCCTTGAAAATGTTAAACCCCAGGCTGTGGTGGTGCTCGACACACCAACCACTGGATGGTTGATGGCTTCTCCCGGGGGTTGGGCTGTGGATTCTCTGCACAGAGATCAGTAGAAACCCTGAAGATCACATCCTGTGTGAATATGAAAGTGGAAAAGGCCTCTCTGAGCAATTTGTGGTTGTGGATTTTCTGCCCAGCAGCTTTTCCTGCTCGGTGACAGATGGGACATTGTGCTGCAGCCGTGCTGGAAGCTGCCG
Source organism: Cardinalis cardinalis (assembly GCA_014549065.1). NCBI lineage: Eukaryota > Metazoa > Chordata > Aves > Passeriformes > Cardinalidae > Cardinalis > Cardinalis cardinalis. The sequence continues at coordinate 1,145,883 of JACDOX010000093.1, forward strand.
CTTCTCAGCGCTGTGTCCCACTTCTCTATTGGCACAACGCTAAACTGAGCCAGAAAAGCTCTTCCCTGTGCGCCTCGCTGTTCCTAGGAGAACATAAAGGATCCGTGCCTACCTCTCACGTCACAGAAAGGTTCCACTGTAACAACACCTGTAAATCGCACAGTGGTTTTTCCTCCCCTCCCCTCTGACACAAGCAGCCTTTCTTTGGCGCTGAAGCGCGGGGTTTGYTGGGCAGTAAATGCCGGCTAGGGGGGAGTTGTTGGTTGTTCATTGTGCAGCCGCATTCCCAGGCTCCAGGCGCAGGCGGCCATTGGCGGCCGTGCGATGGCAGCGGGCGGAGGTTGCGTAGCTCCGACCCCCGAGCGCCCTCGCAGGAAGTGGAAAGCGCCGGGAGCGGAGCCGTGCCAGGGCTGGGTGCTCGCAGCACGCTCAAGATGGATGCCAAAACGGGTTAGTTCCTTTTTCCTGGTTTTCTGTGCTACACGTGAGCTCGGCTCGCTCGTAGGTCTCGCTTTTAATTGCTCTTTCTTAAAAATATAAAAACCGAATAACCCCCCCCCCCAAACAAGACTGGGTTGCTTGGTTCAGGGTTTTTTAAAAAGAGGATTATCAGGTTGAATATATCAGACCGCTTGTTTTTGGCATTAAAACCTGATATGACTTGCTCAGTTTTAAGTTAAATGTCTGAAAGGAAAAGACTTTAAAAAATGCAGCGCCAAAGCTATCGCAGCACTTGCTTTAAAAGCAAAATGTAACTGGATGAGTTGTGCATGTAAGGCACGGATGGTACAGGACTATTTTTAGACGTGCCAAGTGACAGTTCGTGCTTACCAAATGTAGGCAGCTGTTCTTGTTTTAGAATAGGCCTGCAAGACGTGCATTAATATTATTTATTTTATTATACTTCATATCGTGTAAAATGCAGCTCAGAACTGTTTCCATAAGGAAAGATGTTGCAGGGCTGTTGCTGAAAATGGGTTTGGGTTTTTTGTGTTTCTGGTTTTATTTTWATCTGCTGTGAATATCTTGCGTGTAAGTTAAAACCAGAAAGCTGCTTCTAGTAATGCTTTTAATMTTTTCCTTTCAAAATAAATGCAAATAACTTGTTTCTGATCAATTAGAGAATACAGATGAGTATCTTCATCTGCTTTCTTGGACTGCAGAATTACAAAGCAGTTTTTAGTGACTTAAACACCGAATTTCCTTTGAGGAATTTACGATGATACCAGATCCGTATGTCATTAAACCCTCTGCTCGTTTGGTCGTTCTCCAAAAGGAGAGGAGATGAAATGAGGAAAAATGTTTTATGAGCAGCTTAACTCTGGTCCGGGAGCTCCTGGCGTGGGGATTTTTCTTATTGATTACCGAGAACAAAAGACTTGATGGGTCGCTAAAGGCCATTTGGCTTTTGCTGTGTGCTTTAATTCCAGCAATGCACCTTTGTTTCTGGCATTCTGGAACTGTCATACAGATGAGTTACTCTATTTACATTCCTTATAGCTGGAATAATGCATTAATGCATGGAATAAGTGATTTCCTCTGAAGAACTCACAGCTTTAAAGCTGTGCRGAGAGGAGGGAGCAGCTCGTTTACAGAAGTAAAGCTGTCTGCAGGCAGAGGAGCAGGGCTCATACTGAATGTGTCACCCGATACAGGGGCAGCACCAACTTCGAGTGCATGGATGCTCAAATTGCAGCCTTTAAAAATAAACACAGTTTTAGTACTTGCAGCAAATGCTCCAAAAAGAAACCAAACAGATTTTATTTTTTTTTAAAGATTCCTTACATGATTTAAGAGCCCAAAATCCACTGGTTTTGGCCAGACTGGTTGTGAAGATCTCACCCAGGTGTTGAGGCTCCTTGCAGCTCAGTTTAGGTTTGCAGGTTTACAAGGATTCTTAGGCCAATCACACAATTTTGTTGATGTTTAATGTAAGGTGCACAGAGACAATAATAGATTCTTTTGTGTCTGGAAGCAAAGGAAAAACCAAAACAGAAAGTTAAATTTTGGGATTGCAACCCACACAACAGCAGATCTGCAATGACTTGATTTTATTTGTTTGATTTTTACAMATATTAAGGAAAGCTTGTGTTGCTTGGAGCCTGGGCTGCCGTGGCAGGAGGAGTTTGGATTGGAGGTGCTGGGAGAGCAGGAGCGTTGCCTCCGGGCAGTGCTGCTCTATCTCTGCCCCCATATGTTTGTGCAGTCACACGGTGGCAGCGCCAGGCCCTGATCTGGCTGGCTCCTGCCTGCTGGGATGGTTCTGGCACAGCACAGGCAGCCAGGCTGGAAGAAAGGAGTGGGATGGATGGTGCTGGAGGGGTGAGGCTGTTCTTTCCACAGCACTTCTGGTCTGTGATAAACTGAAGGTGTTGGTGCAGCTGGAACCTGGCTCTGTCTGTGGGGCTGCAGGAAACTTCTGCTGAAATGTGAATTAAATGTTGAGGTTAGATACTTTGCATTGGGGTGGGTTTAAGTTTCTAACCATGGTGTTCATCTCTCCTGCTGTGCAGTATAGTTTCCGTGTCAGAATAACTGGGAAGAACTCCAGCTCTTGAAAGTCTGGGAAAACACACCCCAGCCCCAGGGSCTTTGGCACGTTGTACCTACAAAAGGGTTACACAGACTTTGCCCTACAGAGGCTACCAGGTGTTRGATGTTAGAGCATGACTGTGTTTTCATCCTGCAAGAGATAATAGACAAATTCAATTTTTTAAAATGTTTTTACAGTCATCCAGATAATCTGTTCCAAGCTGAGATTTACTGTTTTGCAGTTAATTTTGGTGATTTACTGTTTTGCAGTTAATTTTGGTGATTTACTGTTTTGCAGTTAATTTTGGTGATGTTTAGGATGAGGCAGGATTAGTAAATGTGCAGTGCAATAGTAATAGGTTTCTGTAATTCATCTTGAACTCTGTCTCTACTAGGTTATTGCTGTTAACAAACAGATCTGCAGTAGGTGTGTTAAGCCATTACCTATCCCTTGTGCAAGGGTGTACTTTGCTCTGAACAGTGATGCTAAAAATGGCACAATATTTTGTTCTCTAATGAGGGTCACTTAAGGAAAACTAAACTTGGTTTGCAAATGAAGTCTTCTGCATTGGAGCACAGCAGATTTAGCCTGGATTGACATTTCAGGGAGAGTATTCCCTCTTGATGGCTCAGTCTGTCACCCATAATCAACATTATAAACTCCCGTGGGAATGCTTCCATCGAAAGAAAACAAAATGAACTGTTAATGAGCCTTTGAGCAGTGCCTTTGCCTCCACCAGGCTTGGAAAGATATAATGGTTTCGAGATCTGTTGGTGTCTTGTTATCTGTCCTCAGAGGGAATTGGAATCAATCTCTCCAGGGAGTGACCTCCACAAAATGCCTGACAATGAGAGGAAATGAAGCACAAACTGTGGTTCTGGTGCAGAACGCAGCACAGTAGCTGAAGAGATGAATTCTGACATTGCTTAAGGGCAGCATTGTTTTAAAATTTAAACAATTGCATCTGGGTAATCCTAATAGCAGTAATCCCAATAAAACTGAAGTCCAGAGCTGAACCAGTACTAAATAACCTATTTCTAGTTGTGGTTTCAGCTCTGGTTTGACAAGGGTTTGCAAGTTCCATTCTTGGTGACTCTCAGCAGTCAAGTGAATAATGAAAAGTTACTGCCTTGATAGGAATGCCAAAGATGTCTTGTTCTAATTTCTTACCTCTTTTAAATTGTAGTTGTTGACCTCCTTTACTGGCGAGACATCAAGAAGACCGGGGTGGTGTTTGGAGCCAGCCTGTTCCTGCTGCTCTCATTAACAGTRTTCAGCATCGTCAGTGTCACAGCCTACATCGCCCTGGCCCTGCTCTCTGTCACCATCAGCTTTAGGATATACAAGGGAGTCATCCAGGCAATCCAGAAGTCTGATGAGGGCCACCCCTTCAGGTGAGGTTTTTCTTTTCCTTAAGCAGAATTGTGTTGTTTTGGAGAGCAGCAGTGTTGGTGCTGCCAGAAGCAGTGGGTGACACGTGCTGTTAAGATGTTGCATAATAACAAAAATAGACTCTGCACTGAAAAATGTGTTCCCCACTCARGAGTCATGCAGTAGATACAGAAAGGGGACTGAGGGCTTGGTACAAGGGATGGAAAAATCAGAATCAATGTAGCAGGGTTTAAGCATGACAAAAAGGTACTTTAGTCTTTTTGAAACTTTCAATGCCTTAAAAATGTGTGGTTTAGTTTGTGGCTGTGCTCCCCACTTGTAAGGTCAGTGACAGGGTCTAGGTACCCACTGCTGCAGAGCTGCCTTTTAAGAGAAATTAAACCTTGTTAATCTGTGTTGGAGGACTTGTAGGAGTGTGTGTTTCCTGTTTCCCTGCCAGCCCTGTGCCACTCTGCCCAGCCTCGCTTCTCCCTGTTACTAATGAGTGAAGTGGCTCAGTCTCCCCTTGCAGTCTTTAGAAAGTCCTGTTTGCTCCTCTATCTACAGCCCTTTTACTAATTTGATAGTATTCCCATCTTCTGTAAGGCAAAGCAAAATGTAGGTTTCCCTCCATTCCTCCCAGACCATGTGCAGTGGCTCCTTTTCCAGTGGAGGCCAGTCTGGGGGACAAAATTCTGGGGAAAAAACACCCTCCCATTAGGGTGAATATTCCCAGCTGAAATCTTGCTTGTTTCTCATTATCTAAACAACAATTTCAAGCTTTTTTCTTAGCAAAAACAAGCAGAACTTGTTCTACTTGTGCTCTTTCTGCAGTCTTTTTCTAAAAACAGTGCTATACCTAAGTAGCTTCCAGACATTCTTGCCCAGCATACCTGGTTGCTTACTTTTTTCTGTATAGCTTATCCACAAGAAGGATATTTTTACTTGAAAAATCCTGTGAGAAGAATTGGATTTTTGATGCAGGTGCTGAGTATCCTGTGGATGAGCTGGGGAGGGTGAGCAGATGGAAGCCAAGGGTGGATGGCAGAATGTAGCCTTGAAATGGCCACTTGCTGCAGTTACCATATGAAGTATTTTCATTTGTCTTGGACTTGCCACAAGGTCATGTTTAGCTTTGCCTTAAATGACATACATGGGAGCATTGTGCAATTTTCATATTAAAAAATCCCCCAACAAAACCACCCCAAAGGAGAATCCCCTAAACAAAAGTTTAMCAACTGTGAAATGAGCTCCATTTTACAGATGTGCTGCATTGCTTCYTCTGCCTGCAGCATGCACATTAGATAAATAATTTATACTTTGTTTAAAGACTCCAAATTGCCACAGCCACTGCAACCACAGATAAGTGACAGTGGAGTGGAAAGAACATATAACCAGATAGGGGTTTATATCTTTTATGTAAAAGAACTGCTCTCACTAGCTGTAAGAATTTTTTCTAGCAAATGAGAAATTTAGCTCATTTTGCTGTGCTATTTTGTGTTACACCTTGGTGATAATTCCACAAGGGTCTTCCAGAAATGGATATGTTGCTTTTGTAGGATTTTTTCCCCCCTTGTTTTAGCCTGCCCCTTTTTTGCCTGGCGCAGGTGACTGAGTAAACAGGAGTGAGAAAAAACTGGCTGGCTAAGAATAACTTAGGTTAGTTCTGTTTGTCCTTTCAGCGTTCCCCACACTGTGAAGTTTTTTTCTCTATAGCACAAAAAGGAGGTTCTAGCTAACACACAGAGCAGGTTTGCAGCACTTTGGCACTGAGGTTTCCTGGCTGTGTCCTGCAGGGCTTACCTGGACTCGGATGTGGCCGTGTCGGAGGAGCTCATCCAGAAGTACAGCAACGTCGTGCTGGGCCATGTCAACGGCACCGTCCGCGAGCTGCGGCGCCTCTTCCTCGTCGATGACCTGGTGGATTCCCTCAAGGTGAGCTTACCTCTGTGAGGACATTGCTGCTGACCCAGCCTAGCAAAGCTTCTTGCAGAATGAACAGTGCCTCTGCTTGAGTAAATAACCAGGTGGAGTTTGCTCTTGGAGGTGTTGGGCACAGGGCTGCGTACCAAGTGCTGCTGCTGTGGTGGGGTAGCTGTAAAGGATAACTGGATCCACATGGAAAACAAAAATGAGCTGTGGCTGCCTGCAGCTCCCTGTTCTGACTCCTTGCTGCTGCCTCTCACAGCAGGAATCTTCTAAAAAAACAAGCCATGCTGCAGTCTGGGCATTGGGGGTGTGTCACTGATGTGTGTGTGTGTCCCTCTGGAAAACCTGGCTCTGGCCTAGATTGTCCCAGCCTGGTTTGAAGTTGGTTTYCTGTTTGTGTTTAATGCACAGCTCCCTGTCTGTAAACATTCCACTTTCTGCTGGAGTGGTGAGGACTGAGTGATGCCCTTGGGTTGCTGGGAAGGTGGACACTTGTTCCAGCCCCTGGATTTGGGAGTGAAAGCTGCTGTTTTTAGTGATGGGAATTATTGAATTGGGGTTTGCAAATTACCCAGTGTGAGCAGTGCTGTGTAACAGCTAGAGTCCATCCATGTAGAATTTAATGGGATTTACTGGGGGTGGCAGAGCAYCACTGACTGTGAAAAACAGTAATAAATTAAACAAAATGGAACAAAAAAAAAAGAAAAACTCTACAAAACACAGCAAAAAGCCCTCCAAAATAAAAGAATTGGCTGAAAACCCTTCAGTTTTGTTCTGGGAGAATTGTATTCTCTCCTTTCAAGCTCTAATTGCCTTTCTTTGTTTTTGAAACTGGTGTTTGCTTTACCTAGTGCAGTGTGTTGTCCACTTCTTTTTCAGTTTGCTTAATCTTCTTGAAAAAAAACTTGCATTTATCCTGCAGTAAATCCCCTTACTTAGTGCTTTGTAAAGTCCTTTGGGTTGTTGTGGAGTTGGGGGAGGGGTTCCTTGTGAAACTGGGGAAAACCAGGCAGGCTGTCCAAGCCTTTGTTGTAACTGTGCAATAGAAACCTGCAGGCAGATCTTGGAATCTTACCCAGAGTTTGCAGATCCAGTTTCTCATTGTGCTCTAAGTTAAACACAGYTTGTGCCAGAAAAGCTGCACCTGATGCCCTGCAAGGCTCCTGCAGTGAGGCAGCTCCGTCTGGAAGCAAGAGGAGGTGTAAGGGGGCTCTGCTGCCCCTGGGACAGTTTTCTTTTCTCAGGAGGGAGACAGGAGGTGGATATTGGCCTGGGGGTTGTGCAGGAATCTCCCTGCTCCTGAAGGGCTTTGCAGGAAAAGGCTTTGGAGGAGCTGGTTGTGCATTCATTTCTGCACCAACCATTTCTGGGTTTTGAGACATGATCAAGAGTGCTGATGCCAAAGTCCTGTTTAGATCTGATTATCAACAGCACAGAAGAACTGGGAAYCACAAGGTCACTTGTGTTTCTGGTCAAGCCCTTTGTGATCCTGCCTTGGTGTGAGTTAGGAGGTTTCTCACCCCAGTTGTGTAGGGATCCCAACCCCTTGCAGTAAAGGAGAAGGAAGCAGTGAGARGCCAGCTGCTGTTCCAGTGAACACTGGTCTGAAAACAAGGCCTTCTGGAGGAATTATGTTAGAAGCAGAATTAATTCCAGCCCAGAATGTCTTCAAGGCACTCTAATCACTTAAAATACTACAGTCCATAGGAAAGATGTGTTTATTCAGCTGAACTAATTCATTTCCCCTCTCTCCTTCTGACATTTAAAATGTTTTATGTAGGTTAATTAGTCTAATTTATGGTAGCTGGAAACAACCCTTTATCAGAAACCAGTGAATGTCAGGACAGTTCACAAGCACACGTTACTGATTTTGAAGAGTTAGTGCTCGAGGAGAACATTGGGATTCCAGGGTCTTATGTAATATAATGGCCCTGGTTTAAAAAATAAAAATATCTTGGCTTGTGTAGTTTAAACATCTTCACTCTAGGAAACCACATGTTTATGTATAATTCAAGTTACAGAGCTCTAATGTAGAAAATGTCTGCAGGTCAGTTCATTGTGTGTAATAGTTCTGACTGTAAAATCTGTCTTGTTAAGATTTTTTTTCTTCTTTATTAAACAGTGTTTCAGTCAGGGAAGTCTTAAAATGGACTCTAAATATTTATGCAGCACAAGGAGAAATTCCTCACAGCTCTTGAGGAGTAACTCCAGAGGAGCCCTTGCCAGAGCCCAAGGAGAAGCTGCATTTTGTCTTGGTAAAGGCTGTGCTGGCACTGGGCACTGCTGCTCTTGCTCAGCCTTTGAGGAGCAGAGCTCTGTATTCTCAGTATTCTGTAGCAAAGAAGGGCATGGGGCACTTCTGGATTTGCCCATTTTGGCTGGCAGTAGTGGCTTCAGTCCATCAGCCACCCAGGCCTTTCACTGGTGTGCAGGTCCTTGGAAGGACCAAACTTGGATCCTGGGCTGCCTTCTGCTTTCTTTTTCTTGTCTTAGAGCTTTATTTAGAGGTGTTTCAGGAAAGGTTTTCTGTGTTTGTAAAGGTCTCTTAGGTGYGTTTCAGGTAAGCTTTGTTGTGTCTGTGAGGGTTTCTGGGTTTGCATAGTTTATAAGAAAAAGAAAGTAGAGAGCAGTAAGGAAATGTGGGGTTGAGATGGACTCCAGGGTGGATAATCCTGGGAGAGCTGCTGGAAGTGTCAGAGGAGTGCAGAGGGAGGAGTTGTAGGATCAGAGTCCCTCTCCCATCCAGTACTGTAAGTGTAGGGAGTTAAAACCTGCACATGCAGCAGTTCCTGGTTCTGCCCTGATGCTGCCCTGGACAGACWTTGGGTGCAGAGAAGCTTGTGTAGTCAAATGTGAACTGGATTTTGCTCTTTCTTGAACCATAAATTCAGTGCTCACTAAAATAAATAACTGATAGTTCTGATAATTATTGGACTTTGGGATTGATTTGTCTTGTACCCCTGTACTTACGTAAACTCCCATTTTCTGCCCTGGGCAGAGTCATCAGCAGTGTCCTGGCTGCTGAGCTGGCTGGGTGGTGCTGAGCTTCAGGAACTGTGTCCATGGGGAGCAGGTCAGGGATAGCTGTTGGGATGCAGGAGAACCACTGTCAACCATCAGGGGCTCTTTGCCCAGTGCAAGCTGGTGCCTTCCTCCCTCTCTGGTGGATGTGCAGGTGCTCCAACGTGGAAGTGTTTGCTCCAGTAAAATGCCTGGTGCATAGAGATCAGCTCCAGGCTCACCCTGGCATTGCAGGGCAGAACTGGGCCAGGGAGTTCTGCAAATCTGCTTTATTTGCCTTGAGAAACCTGCCAGAATCCCTCAGCTGCTGGGAACTGTGCAGCCTCTCTGAGGGTTAACTTTGTGCTCCTCCCTGGTGCTGCTGTGTCACATCTCAGAAGTGCTGACAGATAAAGAACTGCATCACTTGCAGTTAATGCACCTGAATTTTAGACCAGTTTTGAGTGAAGCTCTTGAAGTCAACTTGATTTTGTTGCAGGGTTCATGGAATTAAACTTGTATTGACTATCAATGCCCTTGTCTTGTGGCTGGCTGTTGATTTTGTTTGGTTTGGATATTTTACATCTTTTGATAAGCCAAAATTGGATGTTGGGATATGTAAGTTCAGAGTAGCTTGGCTGCAGGCCAGTTACTGTKGTCCTGGCCCACGCCCACACTCCTGCCACCATGCCTTGTTTTCCTTGCCAGCACTTTGTGCCCATCCTTTCCTTGGGTGTAGCTCCTGCTGATGGGAGAGTTTCCATCTTGGGTTGTTCACTGTGCCCAGCTCTGCCCTCTCTGGTGCCAGTGCCAGCCCTCTCATGGTGTCTGTCCAGGGTTCTGCTGGAAAACAGCCCCACGTGCTGAGCTGACCAGGGCTGGGGGTCTCTGCTCTGTGCAGAGCAAGGAATAAACACTGGGGAAGCTGCTGCTCCTGGCTGCTGCTCCTGGCTGCTGCTCAGCTCCTCAGCACTCCTGCAACTCTAGAAGAAAGGGCTGATTTTCCTCAGGAGGAATCCTACCCCAAAATAGAGCTGGCAGCCCTGGGTCCCCTCCCCCTGCTATAGGTCAGAGGTGTGCCTGGGACACTCCACCTGGCACTGAGTGTGGACAGAGCTTTGTGTGGAGCTGGGAAGCAGAGCCTGTGTCCCACCAGGAGCTGGACAAATGCTGTCAGCAGTGGGGGAGAAGGGGGCTGAGATAGGGAGCCAGCAGTGCTGGCAGTGTTGGGCTTTAGGGATGGCTTTGCTTCTGAGCTTGGCTCTGACCTGGAGCCAGCTTCCATGRTGGAGCACTTTTCACTCCTCTTGTTCCTAAATTTTTTAACATCCCAAGTCTTAGGGTTTTTTGAAGGAGARAAGGTAAATCAAGCCCACCCTACCCCGTTACCTTCCAGACAGGCTTTTCCTGCTGTGTCGGAGCGTGGCTGGGCAGGTGGGTGGACACTTGGGTGGGACACACACAGGTGTGACCTCCTTTCTCTCTGGCTCTGTCATGCAGCAGCCCTTTGACCTCTCTTAGCCTGGCCTGTCCCCTCTCTGGAGGATGGGAGGCAGGAGCTGTGTGTTTGCCCATCGTTCCTCTCCATGGAGTTGGCAGTG
>JACDOX010000093.1:1156651-1198438 GCA_014549065.1 Cardinalis cardinalis
GTTTGGGCACTGCTGACTTGGGCTGAACTCAGCCCCGTGACTGCACACAGGAGGCCCCGTATCCCATTACTGCATCCTTGAGCCCTCTCATCAGCCAGCTCTGGTTTCAGGAGCTGTACAGGGCTGAGGTGAGGAGCACTTTGGGGCTGTTTGGATGGGAGTTTGTGTGTACAGCAAGTGGGATGTCCTGGGCACAGGGTGGTGCTGAYGGGCTCTTTTTCCCTTGCAGTTCGCAGTGTTGATGTGGGTGTTCACTTACGTTGGTGCCTTGTTCAATGGTCTGACATTACTGATCCTGGGTAAGTGTTTGACTTGTGTTACACACCTGGCACACCAAATAACCTTGGGGAGGCACTGGGGTCTGGCCACTGGGAGGCTGACCCTGTAGCCTTAAGATGTTGCACTTCTAAGTTCTTTTTTGTGATAATACAACAGAACCTATAATTGAGTATAATACAACAGAACCTATAATTGAGTATAATACAACAGAACCTATAATTTGAGTTGTGTTGTTGAATTCCTTGAGATTGCTGATTTCCAGACATTCCATGGTTTATAGGCAGGTTTGTTGTGCTTGTCCCTGTCAGGCTTAGCCTGCCCTGAATGTCATTGCTGTGCTGGGACTTAGGAGGAGGTGCAGGATCTGCTGTGGCTGTGTCCCACTGCAGGATTTAATTTCTTATATCCCAGAGCAGGCTGGCTTTCAGGTGTCAGAACCAACTGATGCCTGAGCAACCTTTGGGAAGAATTTGCATGACCCAACATGAAAAAGTGACCTGTGACCAGACTTAACTGTACTGTTGGTGAGACTTGGAGGAACAGCTCAGGCTCTCCTTAATAGGGATTATTCAATTTTCTGGCCAACAATTGGTGCATGGGGCTTAATTGTTCATTTTTCTTGGACCTTTTTGCAAGACATATCAAAGTGTGGAAACCAGTCCTTGTTCTGCCTGAACACCATCCCTGTTGTCAATATTGATACATTTGATGTGCTCTTTTCCAGCTTTGATTTCGCTCTTCAGCGTTCCTGTTATTTATGAGAGACATCAGGTGAGTGTTCAATAGAATTCATTAAATGTTTCATAAAATCAGCTTGAAGCAAAACCAGRAACAAATAATTACCATTAATTTCTGTCTTCTGAAATATTTAAAGCCTTTAAAATAGGCCTTTACCCAGGAACCAGGGCCAGGGAGCACTAGTTCAGTTTGAAGTTCAGACTGTGTGTGCTTTCCCTTTTCCTTCTTGGTGGAAGAAGAGGTTTCCCCAGCAAACAGTTCTGGAAAGGGCCTGATGAACTTGGAGGCCTCTTCTGCTGGTCCAGCTTTGGTCAGGACTGGAGCAGCACTGGGCATGGTGTGTTAATCCTGCTGTACCTTTTGGGGTTGGTATTCAGGATTGGTTTCCCAAAGCTCTGTGGAATTTGTAGCCCGGGCAAAAACAGGAGGTGGGAGCTGCTTGGCCCAGTCCAGGGCTGCTCTTGGGGAGAGACTCCCATGTAAAAGGAGTAGGGAGGAAGGAGCCAAAGTAAAATACTTCAGATTAAATTATGGCCAGGGCTGTCTTGGGCAGGTCACTGCACAGGAGGGGGGAGCCAGCTCTGGCTTAGCCCTTCGTCTCCCCTTTCAACAACAAGGCAGCCGTGGGGGCAGGAGCAGATGGCAGAGCCTCATGGGTTCCTGCCCAGGCTCCTCCTCCACAGGGAAAGGGGCCCTGGAGCCCCAGGGCAGGAGCAGGGACAGTGTGTGGGGCTTAACCCGAGCTGCTCAATCCTCTGGCTGGGCTGCAGCCTAAGCTGGTTACCCAGCCTGGCCCAGCTAAGCAGCTTTGCTGTTCTGTGGGGCCCAGAGGGGCCCAGCCCTGCACCCAGAGTTCTGTGGGACTCAGCCAGGCTGCAAGGGAGGAGCTGGGCTGTAACTTCTTTCTGCTTCAATTCCAGGCCCAAATCGACCATTACCTGGGACTTGTGAACAAGAATGTCAAAGATGCCATGGCAAAGTGAGTTGGTTTGGGTTTATTTATTTTCCTTTGTGCTGATAACAGTTCCTGGCACRTGTGGCACTCCTGTCTAGGACCAATGTGTTCTCCCATGTGCCAGGCCAAGGAGGGAAAAGGTCTCTAACTCTGGACTGTTAGGAAATGAGCTCCTTTATTGCTGATGCTGTATTGAAATGAGCCTCTATTAATAATTTCTAACAGAAATGTATGTGAACCCATTAGTGATAGCTGAGCCCCTCAGCAGGTGCAGTTGAGGGGSGAATGAGAAGTTCAGCAGTGTCTTTGGGCTCTGAGTACAAAGCTGTGTTGTGAGGGTTCTTTTCACATGTTGCTGTTTGTAAGATTCTGTTTAACCTTTCCTTTTTTGTTACTCAAACTTAGCTTTTGTCTATTTTTTTTCCTCTTGCAGGATCCAAGCAAAGATCCCTGGGTTGAAGCGCAAAACTGAATAAAATAAACCTGAAGCAACTTATCAATAGGAAAGGAAGTTCATCTTTTAAGGGGGAAAATACTCATTGSATTTACATGGGGAGGGTCAGGGAATAGCAAACCCCTTGACATTGCAGTGCAATTTCACAGATCTTTATTTTTTAGCAACGCAGTGTTTGAGGAGAAATAACTGTTTTGACTGCCATGTGTTTCATCATCTTTAAGTATTGTAAGCTGCTATGTATGGATCTAAAACTAATCATCTTTCCTTATCCTGTGTGCAGCACTGGCTAATACAAACGACTGAGACAGCTGTACATTTGCTTCATCAGAGGTAGTTCCTGCTGCGTGCCGGAGGTGTAGAGCAGGTGGGGCAGAGGAGAACACTTCCCAGTTTGTGCACTGTGTATGGTCTGTGTAGATTGATGCAGATTTTCTAAAATGAGATGTTTTAGAAGAATATACCAGTTTAGCAAGTTTTGAAAAATCTTGCCTTTTTGGTATGAGTATAGCTGTATTGTGATTTTGTTTTATCAATTGCCAATATATATATATATATATATATATGTGTTTCACAAAGCTTAGATCTTTCAGCTGCTCCACAGTGCTTTGTACTTCAGAGAACTGACTGAGGCCTGGACGAGCTCCAGAGCACACAAGCTTGAGAAACTAAAAAGTCTCTGTAAACACTGGCATCTGTTGGAAACAACAAAAGAGAAATGAACAAAGAACCTCCACACAGAGTAAAAGAAACTTACAGCATACACTTTGTTGCACAAACGTACAGTAGTTGATCTTGAGCAAATAATTCTCCAGCTTTCAGACTCTGATAATCTGTGGACCGAGTATCTAATGCTGCAAATGTTGTTTGGAAACTTAAAGCCCTGTCCTGTTATGCAAGAAAATGATAAGTGAAAATTTATACACTTGCAGTTTGAGCTGTACTGAACTAAGTCTGTGGAATGCATTGTGAAATGTAAAAAAAAATCCCAACAAAAAAGGAAAAAAAAAACCAACCCCAAAACCCCAAGTATCAATAAAGCTTATAGACATAAAATGATACCAGTATTTGGCTTTCTTGAGGCAAGTTTAATATATTTGTGTTTATTTGAAGTTCCTTGTGATAAATTTCCATTGTCCATGGTGGTGGCAGTAGTGTCCGAGTAGAGCGCGGTGCAGGGTGGGTTTGTCACGGTCCCTTTCCTTCCTCTGCWGCCTGAAGGAGCTGCTCAGGGCCACCTCCAGTGTCCCAGGGAGCTCTGGAAGGGTGTTGGGCTCTTGGAGTTTTGAGACAGGAATGGTTGATGCCATTTTCAAGTTTGAAGGAAGTAAGTCCCAATAATCTTTCCAGGTCAAAGTGTTGATGCTGATTTAAGAGCTGGACATTGAAAACTTGTGTACAAATTTATTTGAGATGCAGATTTTAACTGAATGGCATCTTGACCATTGAAAAATAGAAATTCATGCATTAATATTTCATTTTACAGTAAAATACAGCATTACTTCTGAGCATTTTATACAGGAAGCCAGACCATAGAAACATACAAACCATAGGTAAGTGTTTTCCTGACAGACACTATTGCTTGAAGATATTTCTCACATCACTCTTGATTAATTCATTCTGCCACACAACTGGTTTTGTTTGGGATACAATCAACGTGGAAGGAAGGCAAACATGAGTGGTTACAACACAGGCAGAGGTGCTCACTGCTGGCACCACCTGACAGAACAGGATTTAATCCCGAAGGTTCTTTGAAAAAAAGACTGCATAGGGACTTGTACTGTGTATTTGACAAACTGCTCTGCTGTATAGTCATATAAGGCATTAATAAATTCGATTGTAAAAAAAAAAGGTGATTCTTTGAGGTTGCTGAAGCACTTTGTGTGTTAAACAGASAGGAATCCACTCCTTTAATGGGATGTTTTTGCTACTTTTCTGTGCAGTGGGCAGCAGAAACGGACTGGCAGGAAGGTTCCAGAGTTCAAAATCCTATTGTCCTGAACTGGGACTAAAGCACTATTGCTTTTCAGAGACTAAATGTAAGTCTAAATGTTTTATGTTGGCCTTTATTTCTTTTAATTAAGAAAGGTAATTTCAAAGTATGGATGTTGTTCCATGCCCAGAATCTTGAATAGCAAAATATGCATTTAAGATATTTCTTTTTAAACTTTCTCCAATTCCACTGTCCCTTAAGTTTTTGTTTTTCACAACATGTTCTAACCAATAGTGAAGGGTTAGAGTTGCCTTTTGGGAATATCTGTCAGTGGTTTCACTTTTCCACGGAGGCAGCTCTCCTTTGAGCTCAGCTGTCCCCCAGGCCAGGACAGGGGGCTCTGTGGGGTGAGGGAGAGGCAGGGAGAGGGAGAGGAGCCCAGAGTCAGCCATGATGAGCTTTACCAAGGAAAAAAAAAAAAAAAAGCTGCATTTCCTGGTACCAGAGGATTTATGTTTTACTTACAAGCAGCATGGCCTGGCTGGAGGGCACACAGAGCCCTGTTATAGGGACATTCCAGGGATTCCTTTGGAGGCTTAGGACCCCCCTCCAGAACAGGAAATAGGGAGTGATGGAGGCTTTCCCACCAGGCCAAGATCCTGGCTGGCCACTGCCTGTAGGAGTGTAAAGCACATTTTCCCAGAAAGGGGGAGCATGCAGGAACACCTGGGGAATGACTCCCTCAATCTTGGTGTTAAATGTCTTGAACCAAGTCTGTCCAAGCCCTCTCCTCTCACTCACTGTTGGAGTTGAGCTTGCACTGCTGGCTGCAGGAGCAGCTGCCCAGGAGCTGGAATGCCTCACTTTGGCCTTCTGACAGCACAGAAACAGTGGGAAATTCACTTGTGAAGGTATTAAAAAACCAAAGCAGAAAACGGGGATCCTGTAAGTACCCAGCTGGAAAAGGTGAGAATGGTTTAGCCCTCCTCTGGGTGAGAGTCATAGCACCGTGTGTGGAAAGCAGGTGGGGGGAGGCAAGGCTGCAGCCCAAACTACTAGAAAATTATTCCAAGGCACTTCATGGATAGAAAATTCTGCCAAATATATATATTTAAAAATAAAATGGACTTAAAAAAAAGGGATACTTTGCTCCTTCAATTAATGAAAGCTGAAGGGTTACCTCCCCCCTCCCCAGCCTGCTCATTAAATGCTCCCAGCTTTACTGAGTGCACCAAATTGGAGTTGTGAGCAGGTGTGGTTAAAACCCACCCACYTTCTGAACTTTGTTCAAGCCACAAATTTGGAAATTAAAGGGCCCAGCATTTTGTCAGTGTTTACTCCCTTTTCAGACCTGGTTTGAACAACACAGTATTAGGCAAAAGCAGCTTTGTGAGTGAACTGTTCATCCCTTTGGGATCCCCAGGTTACCCTTCAAACCTCAGCTTCCTTTGCAAGGGTGTCGGGCTTTCCAAGGCCAGCTCCCATTCCCTTTTGGTAAGTTGGGATGAGTGATCTGGAAATGTCAGCCTGCAGCAGGGCTGGGATTCCTGCAGCCAGGAGGGCATTCCTGGCTGTCCCAGCCAGCTCAGCCCTCGCTGGGGCAGGACAGCAACAGCCAGAGGCTCCTCAGAGGCAGCGCCACACAAACACACTGGGGAGACAGGAGGGACAGCAGCGATTGGCCTTGGGCACAGCCCAGTGAGACAGGAGCAGAAAATAAATACAGTGGGTGTGTGGAGGACAGACTGTGTGTGTGTGTGTGTGTGTGTGAAATACACTGTGCACAGTTGCTCTATCTGCGTATCTGCAATGTGAGCACTGTGTTGTATGTGCACTGTGTGCAGAGTTTGTGTGTGCTGTGTGCCTGTCTGTGCTCTGTGGGCAGTGTCTGTGCACTGTGTGTCTCTGTGTGTATGCAGAGTGTATCTTTGTGCATCTCTGTGTGCTCTGTGTATGTGTGTGCATGTACTGTGCCTATGTGTGCACTGTGTGTATCTATGTCTGCTGTATGAGCACACTGTGTATCTGTGTGTGTGCTGTGTGCCTGTCTTTGCTCTGCCTGTGCTCTGTGGGCAGTGTCTGTGCACTGTGTGTGCCCTGTGTATGTGCACTGTGTGTGTGCACTGTGTGTATCCATGTCTGCTGTGTTTGTGCACTGTGTGTGTGCAGTGCATTTGTATGTGGGATGTGTTAGTGTGGCTGTGTGGTGTGTGTGCATGTGCACACCCGTGTGGCTGTGTCCCTGTGTGTGTGTGTGTGCCTGGCTCTGTGTCCCTGTGTGTGTGAGTGCCCCAGTCAGCCCCAGCCCGTTACCTGCAGTCGTCCCCTCCGGTGCTCACCACGAACTTGTCGTCGTGCGAGAAGCGGATGTTGGTGACGTGCGCCGAGTGCCCAAAGTAYCGCTTGTGTTTGGCCTGTGGGACAGGAGAGCAGCTCAGGGCTGGCACCAGGCAAAGCTCTGTGCCCGCAGCCATCCTCACCCCAAGGCCTTTTTGCTTCCTGGGAGCTGCCCGTGGATGGACCGTGCCATCTGGCTGCTGTAAGAGCTTCCTGAGGATGGACCCTGCTGGATGGGTGCTGTATCACCGASTGCTGAGGGGTCTGGGAAAAGCAAAAGCTGCTGAGGTGAAAATAAAACAGACACTTACAAATTTCTCYGTGCATGGGAAGTCAAACAGCTTGACCAGCCCAAAGTCATCTCCTGTCACAATGTTCAGGCCAGCATGGGTCACACAGGCGCAGTTGACATCGGCTTTATCTGCATTGCGTGGCCAGATCCCAATGACTTCGTCTCCAAGAATGCTGTTCAAAATCAAGGTAAATAAAATGCATTAGACCATAAGACTTAACTTGCTGCTGCTCTTCCTCAGGGGGCTAAGCCAACACAGGTCAGTAATAAAAAATTGCTGCCTTTAAAATAAAATTGTCCCTTCTAAATGATTGCCCTGAACTCATCATGGAGACCACCACAGTAATACATCATCTTTATGTGATTCTTAAACAACCTTTATCCATTMATCCTTAGGTTTATTTCCTATTAAACCACTGGCATCATTCTACACCAGCACCCTGTGCAGCTCTGGTCTCTGTGAGCCTTCCCCTGGGGTTTCTGACTGCACTGTTCCCTTAACTGAGTTCCTGAATGAGGGAATGCATGGCTCTATGCCCACTCTTCTCAGAAATAGGTGTTCTGCCTCTGGCTTCAGCTCTCTGTAATCATTTACCTACAGAGTCACTGCCAGAGGCATCTGCCCCCTCCCACCAGCTGTCAGGAGTCCTCTGAAACRGGGAATTTGGGGCAGATTTTTATGTCAGCAGAGCTGTCAGAGTAGGAGGATTCTCATTTACCTTCTCCCAGCCCTGCCTGGTTGTCACCCACTGTCAGCTCTGCCTTTGGCCTGTCCCACTTCTCACAGGAAGAGCAAGAACAGCCACAGTTCTGCAATGCTKGGGGCAGATTCCTGTGTTCATCCACACCAGGAAATACATTTTAGTGACACTCAGAACTCCTCCATACCATCAGTGCAGGTTTCCAGGCCTTCCATGCTGCTGGTGTTTGCTACTGTGGGACAAGGCTGCCTGGAGTGACCCMGAGCAGTGTGAGGGGCCGGGATGAGTGGCAATGAGCCACCGTGGCTCTGTGACAGCCCCTGGTGTAATTAACAGCACTCATTACTACAGCCACCAAACATCCAGAGCTGTGTGTAAAACCCCACGGCTGTCACGTGGAGCTGTGGGGAAGCAGAGCCTGGGGGTGCTCTCAGGTTTGCCAGGCCCTGGGGACACCTCAACATTTACATCCCAAACCTGTGACTGATCCCAGTGCTGCCCGACGCTCCCCTTGGGTGTTACCTGGTCCATGTGGCCCAGGTGATTTTCTCTATGACTGCAGGGTCTGTGATTTGCTTTCCCAGGGGCACCTCGTGAACTTGACGCTTGTAGGCACCTGTGGATACCTGAAAGAGGGAAAGGAAAAACCTGGAGGCTGCTATAAACACATCATTGTCTTCAAAATTTCCAACAGTCTCACCAGGTTTTACCAGCAATTAAACATCTAGGATAATATTTCTCTTTTTTCCTCATTATCTGGAACTCATCATATGCCACATAAAGGAATAACAATGTTACAGGATGGAGATGCTCACATGCAGAGCTGACAGATTTTCTTTGACTTCTATACTTTACTTTATCTCAGCATAGTTTTACTAAATCAGAAACATTTCTGAAGGAAACCCCTTCAAATTAACAATTTAATTAAAACAATGGAGCTCTCATACAGATCCCAGCCTCAGGGAGGAAGAGGCTGCTTTCATGTGGTTATAATCCATAATTTCTTTTTCAGCATTGTCCCCCTTCCATTGACCTGGGATAAAGCTTTGCCCTTAGCACAGCTGGAGCCTGCACCTCGTTATGGTGGCCCAATAAACCCGAGCACTGCGGGGGCTATCCCAGACATACCTGGATGTACCTGCTGTCCGCAGAGAAATCCATCTGAATGACAAAACTGGCAATGTCCTTGCAGTAGCCAATTCGGTTGAGGGTTGTGCCTTGAGTGAGATCATAAAAATCCACCGTATGTTCTTGTGAGCCCACTGCCAAAAACCTGTTATCTGGGCTGATCCTAGGCAATAAAACATGGAGTGGGGATGTCACTGGCTGTTTTGATGCAAGATGTGCTTTTGCTTCTCATGCTAACGTGACAGTAATCTTTTTCAATGAAAAACAAAATCCTGCTATCAACAGCAAGACTGAACCCAAACCAAAACTTGATGTTTAAGAGAAGAGGAAGACTGAGGATATCTCTGACAGAGGACAGGGTTAGATGGAATATTGGGAAGGAATTGTTGCCTGTGAGGGTGGTGAGGCCCAGGCACAGGTTCCCCAGAGGAGCTGTGGCTGCCCCATGACTGGAAGTGTCCAAGGCCARGTTGGACRGGGCTTGGAGCAAGATGGGATAGTGGAAGGTGTCCCTGCCATGGCAAGGGGTGGGACTGGATGRTATTTCAAGTCCCTTCCAACCCAGACCATTCCATGACTCTATTCTATAYTGTTTGTGGTTAAATGATGCCAATTTGGCACTCGCCTAAAGCCACAGCACAGTGTGCAGAGCAACACCAATCCCCTGGGAGTCAGCAACAGGAACTGCAATTTGGAGCATTAATTCCCAATAATTCCAGCTGTGCAGGGTGGCTGCAACTGACTCAAAGCCCCATCACAGTGCCCTTCACCAGCTCACACAGGTTCCAACAAACACAGACTTTAAAAACCTCTGTAAATCCCCCTGGCACTGCATGGCCGTTCCCTCGAGGCAGGGCTGTGTATTCTGAGCACCTCCTACCTGATGTCCTGAATTGCAGACTTCCTGTCCCGCTTCTTGCCCCAGACCTTGAGGCTGTTGACCAGCAGGAGGACGAACTCGCCGTTCCTCATGCCGATGGCCACCATCTCCCCGTCGGGGCTGTAGGCGGCGCAGCGCGCGGGGTGCCCCAGGCTCACCTTGTTCACCAGCTTCTGCAGGGACACAGGCAACAGGCTCACACCTCCCCAGCACACCCAGAGCTTCCAAACACAAAGTACAGAACTCGCTTAATTCAAAACAAATCCACTCTGTTTCCCTCTAAACATAAACCTGAAATGTCACACCGAGACTCGCATCCCACCAGGCATATGTCGCTAAGCAGGCTTCAAAATAGAGATGTGATTTGGATGGAGGTTCATGTTTGCATTATTTTGTAGACTGACATCGAGTTTCACACCAGAAAAAGGACTATKTAGCAGAACAAGCTGAAAAATCTATTTCCTAATTTGTTTCAAAGGTGACTTTGACATCTTCAACTACTGCTGATTGGCACAGAGCTCTCCCATTTCATTTGGTACATGGAAACATCCTAGAAAGCTCTTGCATTTTCACCTAGCTGGTTGTATTTATAATAGATTAATTTTCCTCATTAAAAATTATCCTGTTAGCTCAGGTAACAAGCTTTYGGAAAGGTTTATGCTGGCCAAAATGAGCTGAAAACTTCCTGGTGTTTTTTTTTTTTTTAATGTTTTATTTGTTGTTTTTAAAAATGGTTGTTGTTAGTCAATTYGACTTGGAAAACTCCCTGAGGCAACATGCACAGTTCCAAAGGAAGGCCCGGAAGAAGAGGGAGCCATGCCTGTCAGGAAGGCAGAATAATGGGCAGGGGCTGTGTGTGTGACAGCACAGGCTGTGTCACCCAGACAGGCAATGTGGGATTAAAATGCTTCCTTGATCCCACAGCCTGCAGACTGGGATCAAAATAAACAACGCCCAACAAGAGGCACTCCATGAGCAGGTGTGCTGGTGAATCCCTGCATTCCTCTAGGAGTGCTGGTGCCAAACATGACYAAAACCTGCTCAGGACAGAGGCAAAACCCTGCTCTCATTCCAGGGCTGCTCAAAAGCACAGCTGGAAAAATGGATGCTTGGATAAAATGCTCATTTTTAATSCCACACTTTTACATTCACAGTACTCACTTTGTCCGACAGGTCCCAGATCCTGGCTGTTCCGTCGTTGCTTGCAGAGATAAAGATGTCTTTGGAGGGGTGAGTTGCCAAGCCCCAGATTTCCCCTTCCATGTGACAGTCAATTAACAAGTTAGAAGCAGCATTTTTTTCTCCTACTTCAAGGATTTCTCCATCTTTTGTTCCCACTAAGATTTTCCCCTGTTTGTAGACAAAGAAAAGGAGTGGAGAGAGGTGGTCAGTATAACAGTAACTGCCAGGGTTTAAACTTCCAGAGCTTCCTTGGCAAATACTTGGAAAAAGCATAAACAGATTAAGCTTGTAATTGGTTAATGGCTACTAGATTGGAAATACAAACCAGCATTCCTCAGTGGTGTTTTTATCAAGGAATGTGTCAAAATGAAATAGAGTCCATCCCTGGAGCGCTCGGCTGGACACCCTGTGCAGCATCGCTGCTCCTTTCTCATGTGCAATTTAAACACACGCAAGAGTGACTGCAGCAAGTCAAATGCCTCCGTTATTTCTACTGTGTTCCACTTCTGCCRGTCTCTCAGTAGCTCCCAGTGGGGGTTTTGTGGCTTTAAAGCCGCAGCAGAAGTTCAGGCAGGCAGCTGAGCTCTGCCCTCTCCCCCGTGCCCCGTGCTCTCACCTTGCCGCGGCACACGGAGCGCACGCACTCGATGAGCTGCCCGGTCTCCAGCTGGAAGGCTCGGCACCGCTTCATCTCCTGGTCCCACAGCTTCACTGCTCCCCCCTCCTTGGTGCTGCAAAGGAGCCCTGGTGTTACCTGCTGGCYCCTTTACACATGGAAACCCCACCAGCAGTTTTCTGCTTAAATCACTAAACMTACATTGACACACCCTCCACTTTATATCACTATTATGGTGCAATGGGAAGTAAATAATAAAAAATTAAATGCTTTCACACTTCATGTTTAAACAGCACCATAATTTGTACAAGCCAAACTGCTCTCTTGCCACATATCTCAAATCTCTGTTTCTTGGCAAATCTGTTTCTTGTGGTAATCCCAAGACCCAYAGCATCTCCACTGGGAGAGGCTGTCTGTAGTTTGACAGAACTAACAAATGAAGAGAACTCCACTTATGGCAGGAGCTCAGGCAATAGCAGCTTATCCAGGAGTTTGGAACAATTCCAAAGAGGGTCAGCATCTCCCTGCCACATAACATGTGCCACTGTGACCCTCAAGTATCCTCCTTTAGTCCTTCACTTACTGAGCCACCTGGGCAGGTTATGCAARACTGAGAGTGAAGCTGCTACAGCACAGAGACCATTTATCTCTGGGCTGCTGGATAAATAACAAAAACACAAAGCACACAGGGAGACAGAAGTTGGCACTTTGGGAAGATGCTGTGTCTTACGGCCTCTCCTTCCCTCCAGTGACGATGAGCCCGTCCCGCAGAGTCGTGTACATGGTGAACACCGGTCCTGTGTGAGCCTTGGCCACCAGCCTGACCAGGAAATGGTCCTTCCACACGTACACATCTCCATTTATGGCACCAGTGAACGTGAGGTTATTCTGCAACACACAGCAGCAATCTCTGATACAACAGACAATGCGGCAGTTTTGTTCAGCTTCAAGTAAAATCCTTTAAATTAAACTTAAAAGTCCTTAA
Organism: Cardinalis cardinalis; assembly: GCA_014549065.1. NCBI lineage: Eukaryota > Metazoa > Chordata > Aves > Passeriformes > Cardinalidae > Cardinalis > Cardinalis cardinalis. Next base: position 1,169,132 of record JACDOX010000093.1, read on the forward strand.
CGACCACACTGGATTGTCACTATTGGTGGTATCACTGACATGTGTCACACTAAATACCATTAGCAGAAAAAATTATACAGGAAATAACAGAWCAAGTTTAAGTTAAACAGATAAATAACCAGCAAAGGAAAAAAAACAAAACAAGCCAAGGCAGTAGGTGTGCACAGAGCTTAATAGAAGACATTCACCCAAGTGTGCTCAGGAAATTCAGGGAAGGATCTCAAGGTGCACAGGTTTTAAATCCACATTTCACTAACAAGCACTGGGTTGGATTTCAGCAAGGAAAACTGACCCTTGCAGGTTTAATACAAAGGTAATGTAAAATCCTGCAGCAGGTAATTTGAACTCACTGCTCCAAAGGCAACAGAGAGCATGGTTTGCATTTTGGCATCTTCCATGGAACCGATGACTCCTTTCTTGTAGAGCAAAGCGCTGCCAGCCAAGGTCCAGAACTTCATGTGTTTGACCCCCACGGACACGAACTGAGTGTCGGAGTCAGGGCGGAACTCCACAACAAAGATCCTCTCCAGGTGTCCTCCCCTGCTGGCAACTTTAGCCCCTGGTTTAAWGAGGAAAGGATGAAAACAAAGCTGAATTCACCTGAGGAATTAAGCTCTGATATTATTTTATCAAATAAATTAAGCTGGTATTGGATTAGAGATCTGTGTCCCAGATGCTGACAGCTGCAAATCCCAACACTGTTTAGGGTATCAAACATCTTAATGTAACTCCCAACATCCCTGGTTATTCCATTGCATCCCACAGATTTAGGAAATGCAGATTTAAGGCTTTCATAGCACAATCTGTCTCCTGGGTCARTGAAATAACACAGAAATGTTGGCTGTCATCTGGTGAAAAGTGCACAGGGACACACTCATGAGCTGAAGAACTTTTCCTCTCCRCTCCATCATTTCCAAACATAATTCTCTTCTAGAAATTACTTCCCAAAAGCCTATCTCCATCAAAGTACTTCAAGTGTTTTAGGGAAGAAAAGGAATAGTTTTCCTTAAGTTCACGTAATTTTACGTTAAGCATCATTCTTTCCTTAATTTCCACTTACAACAGGTGTTTAAAACTTGTCTTCCTGCTCATATTTTTTAGCCCTTTGCTATCTTTAACCGATTAACAGGGATAGAGTGGGGAGACAAAACTCCAAAGACTTAAAAGGCAAAGCCAGTCACTGTGGCCAGCTCTGTGAGGCTGAAGTACCGTGATTTGCCCTGGTTTGTACCTTCCTGCCACCTCCAGACAGTGATGGTGTGCTCTGGGTCCACTCCCACCGACACCAGAAGTTTGCCCGTGGCACTGAAGTTCACGTAATTGACGCCTTTGGTGTGGAAGCAGCGCAGCATGGAAAGGGTTTGCTTGCTCATGGCATCCCAAATGTGAATTGTGGGGGTTGTACCTGCGGGCAGAGAGAGGCATTGAAAGAGAATTAATTCTGGAAAGCCTCACTGCAAACCAGGCATTYTTCAAGAACATTTAACCTGAACAGACATTAGTTGGGGGTTTGGATTTGTTTGAAGATTAGCACTACTGGGAAACAAAGAGAAATCAAAATAGCTTGCAAAACACAGGGAGGGGGAATCATTGTAGTCCATGAAGTCAGACAAGTTCTAAAAGAACAGCATAACATTCATGAAGAGCCTCATGCAAAAGAAATTGCCTGCARATGTTTCACTTGTATCCATGGTTCACACAGATACAACGAGGCAACATGGAACTCAACAGGACTCTGCTAAATTCACAAACAAATCAGCCTTACCTGGGAATTCTGTCATGTCACCTGCATTGTGAGAGCAATGGCAAATGAGGAAGCACCAAGGGAAAACAATAGGTGAAATAAGTCATGTGGCTCGTGCTCAAGTGCCAGCATCAGCACCAGAAGGAAAACAAAATTAAAAACTTGGAAATGGATATGGATTAAATCAACAAAACAAATAAGCAGGAATATTGTTGAACTTTTTTGGGTATATTGGCTTTTATACACAAATATTGCAACAATATTTAGTACTTTTAAGTCTTAAAAATGGTATCTAAAAGAAATGTTACAGGCATGCAGGTTTTAACAATTATTAAATTCAAAAGTGAAGTAAACCTCTAGTTATACAAAGTATCAAATCAAACTCAGAAGCACTGATCTCCTGAGGCCTAGGAAAAGGACTTTAGCCTTTTCCATGTCCCAGAAATCAGTGTTTTGCACAGCTCTGGCACCACGTGCAGGTGTGGGTGCTCCCTCCACATTCCAGCTGCAGAGACTGTGCTCAGGACAGGCAGCAGAGGGTCTGTGTTTGTCACTGTGCTCATCACCACCATTCCCTGCCCCCTGTCCTCAAGTTATGGATTCCATTCTCCTTCTGGAGTGGGCTGAGGAGATGTTCTGACCCCATTCTCCTCTATAAAGTGAATTATTTCAGCATTAGGCTGAGGGGCAGCAGATCCTTCTCAAGGCTTGGGACAACTCATCCTGCATTCCCCATGCAATGCTTACTCCTGCAGGACCCTCCATGTAAACAATAAACACTCAAAACCCACATATGAGTAGTTTCTCAGCTATCCCCTGATATGTCCCCTATCTCCTGCTGAGATCTCTCTCTGTTTCTGGCCTTTTCTGTACAGCTCCTGCAGAGAAAATGATGCTCATTGTATTCTCACTGCTAAACAGTGCCTTGGACACAGGAAGGAAAGAAGGAACTCTATAAATCAGATTATTGAGATGATTAGGCAGTTTATCAAAGCTTGCCTTCTGAAATATGATTACACTACAATTAAAAATTGTAAAATCCAATCACTCACAATCAGAGACGGAACTGAAACAGTAAGAAAACCCTGGAGCTTGATTACTTCTTCCAAATCAAACAAAAAGTAGAATTCCCCACAGAAAAGCCCCAAATAAAGCAGTGCCCTGAGAGCTGTGAGGGAAGCTTTGCTGYGGCTGTCACGTACCGATCTGGCTGGTGGCCACCACGTTCTTGTACTTGGGGTGCTGGTTCACTGTCAGGCACAGGATGTCATCTGTGTGCTCCAGGTAGAAGCTCTGGCTACCTAAGGCCACCCAAACAGGAATTCAGTCACCACAGCACCAGGGAAGAGCCACCACAGAGGCACAGACTATTTGGGCAGCTGTTAAAACTCTGCAGGGGATGAGGGGCCACTAAGGCTGCTCTGCTCCCATTCCCAGGCACTGTTCCCAAATGCACTATGGACACAACCATCAACACACACAGGTGGATGCAAAAGCAATATTTGGGAAATTATACCCAGGGAATCAGCAAAGCCCTCCCAAGGGAAGGGTCCCAGAAAGGACAGATGGAGCCATCCTTGTTACCCAGCCCACAGGCCAGAGGCTGTCCTAGGACTGGAGTCCCCAAAGGCCTCCCCAAAGTTTCCCAAATATGGGAAAGCCAAAGGAAGATTAAAAAGTTCAGACTTTTGATCAAAAATATTTTCCTTATCAAGCTATTTTATCTCCAAGTATTTTTTCAAGTGGAATTACCAGTGGAGAGGTTTTGGACAATGCCTGCTGCAGCTGTGTGGAAAATGATGTCAGCACCATCGTTCAGGTAATGGAGGTTGTTGCGACAGTCAAACCCTCTGTACCCAAACACGTGGTCTAAAGCCAGCTCCTGCTCCAGGAAAACAAAAAGAACAAGAGTGAAATGGAAGAAAAAACAAGATTTCAGAGCCTGGATCACTTAAGGACAATTCTAAATTACACAAGTACAAATATCTTGTGGAGACAATAGAATAACAAAATAATAATTAGTTATCCCCACTCTGCTCATTTATTGAGGCATAACAATATCAGAGGCTATCAACAACTTTAATTGGTCAACTAAAGCACTGCACTTCTATTATTTTCTTTTTTAATTATTCAGAGGGCTATAAATGCCCTGGTTCTGTAAATTCCCATTCCAAACAGATACAACTCACAGAACAGGTTGGATTTTAATGCTCTTCCCATCACAGTTTAATATTTATATAGGGCATCAGATATTTTAAAGAAGCTATCTGCAGAGTTTTCAAAAAKCATTCTCATAAACTACCAAATTTCCACAGACCAAATTCTGACCTTGAAGTCCTTAGAGGAAGCCAGGGCAAGCTATAAGTAACTCTGTAATTAAGACATTAATCAGAGGTGTAATTGCAGCTTAKAACGAGCAGTTGCCAAGGAAATTTCCTCCAGGAACCCAGCATGGTTAATGGATTGTTGGTAGAGCTGCCTTGGAGCCCTGAAGCCCAACTTAATGACTGTCCCAAACACAATCACAGCTCACTGGGAACAATCCCAATTAGCCATAGAGCAAGTGATGCAAATGGTCCACACAGGTCACAAAATATTCCTGGYTCTGCCTATTATTGGGAATCCAAACAAGTTGTTTGGGGAGAAAGGGAAGTCCCAAAGTCAATGAGCAGAATTCCACCGTTTAAGATCCCACAGAGGATTTTTCCTGGGTCAAAGTGCTGGTTCTGGATGTATTTCCCTTGGGATTGAGCAGGGAGAACGGGAATGCACAGACTCTGTGATTGTACCTGCCCTTCACTGAGAGACAAACAGGGATGGATTTCACCCAGCACATGTTACTCTTAAAGAAMTAGGAAAGATATGAATTCTGACCTCAACCAGTTTCCTTTTTTTGCTGACATTGTTCTTTTGCAGTTTCTCAGGCTGAGGAGCAGCTCTGCTCACGGGTGGCCTGAAAAGAACATTTAAAAAAGGAGACAATTGATATATTTGAAAGTTAAACACAACTTTCAAAACCACAGCATGTGTGAGCAGCAAATGGACAGTTGCCCCTGTATGAGCTTTTTTAGAGTTGTACAATAAACTGATTAAAATTCTGCACTTTTTGATAGAAAGTGCAGAAACACTGATGTAGACTTCACGGATGAGTGGCAGAACAAACAACCTTACACCATTCAAAAGACCCCAAACCATAATGATTTCAATCCATGACTATGAAATGATGGTAAATTGGTGCTTTCAGAAATGATCTGAAGTAATTTCTGCAGCTGGCAGTTGACCTCTGCCCAGCCTTGCTTCTTCTGAGAAACCCCATCCCAAAACCTTGACATGGCTTCAATAAAATCTTCTCAAAATCATATTAAAGATAAAATGGTTGCATTTAAATGCACAAGTCATTCATCCAAGGGAATTTGGGAGATTGAGGCCAGCAAAGCTATTTTATATAATTACAGTTGCTAAAAGTAGATAGAGACAAATGCAGAACACAGGCTGAGACAAAATCCGATGTGTGCAAATAGTCTTTAAGGCCAGATAACCTCTGCTGCTGCTGTTGATTCTGCCAGGAAAAGAGGGACAGAGCTAAGGGGAGCACGTGGAAAGCATTCCCAGAGCTTATGATTCCAGAAAAATCTGACCTTGCTCTTGCATTCCACACGCTGTGAAATTTGTTCCTGTCCTGAGACATAACTACCAGTAATTCCCATTTTGCAAAAAATTAATTGGAGAAGAATGAAATCTCTTTTGTGTATAGGGAGCTGCTTTTTCTGGAGCTGGATTTTTCATGGAAGGTACTAAAGGCACGGTGGACAGAGCACAGTGGGGACTGAGCCCTGTGGGAATGAGCAGCAGGACAAGCTGAGCTCTGAGACAGAGCAAGGCTGGAGGGAACCAGTCCAASCCACGTCTCAAGCACAGCAAGGACCAACAAGCACATGAGCAGGTGACCCCATGACACCAAGAGAGTGAAAGAGTTACCTTGATCCCCTTGGAAGCAGCAAATAAAGCCAAGCAAGAAACTTAATAGAGTTTAGGAGTCACTTGTGAGCACGAGACTCATGCACAAGCACTTGCAGAGCCAGCAGTCATTCCTGGGGCACAGCACTGCTATCCAAGCATGCCAGCAAAACTAAAACAGAAACCAGAGAGTGCAGACCCMCAAACATCACACCTGGCATCCCTGGGCAGCCTCAGAGCTAAAGGTCCTGCAGGATGCAGGGAAGAGAAGCTAYATCCAAGCTTCCTGCACACTTTGCACCAGAGCACAAGGGGGTTCCATGGTTGGTTTATTTTCAGGAACGTGGCAGGGAGGGAACTGCTAGGAAGTTGACAGCTTCCTAGGCAGTGCTGAGAGTGCACACAATGGATGATTGTTCTCTATCCCAGCTCAGCTGCAATTTAGCCCACAATGGCTGTGAGGAGGCCAAATCCCTGCCAGGACAGCCTGTCCTGCCTTGTCCTCAGGGAACAAGTACCTTTATTTCCTCAGAGAGCGGCCACTCAAGTCCCCTGGGGTGACCCTGGGTGGAGCGGGACCGAGCCGYGGTGCTGTGACCAGCAGGGAAGGGGCAGAGGAAGTTATTACAAAACTTGTCTTACAAAATAAATTCATCATTTCATTTCAGCCCAGATTTATGAGGGCCTCTGAACTGGCACTTAGGAAAAGAATTGTTTTCTTGCATGCTTTTTTCTGTTTTAGTGTTATTTCAAACTGGATCATTTCTACATTTCTTTACCTAGGAATATCAAAGTTTATGACAAAAGCAAGCCAAAATACTTCATGAAAGCAAGAGAACACTACCACTGTGACATGCTTGATAGTCACCAGATTGTAAGCATGAGGCTTAACTTGGAGACAYACACACAGATACTTTTATAGTTACCTACTCACAGCACACACAAACACAGATGTTGTGTGCATTCATATATACACAGCCATGTATATATACACACACGTGTGCATTCACTGCCTCTGCACCATCTTAATAAGACAAATGGAAAGCAGCACATTGGAAACATTGTAAGAAATAATTTCACTTTTAACAAGCCTGTGACTACATCTAGTTTGTTTTGACACAGAAGATGACACTGCCAAGACAAGAAATCTGCACTGTAGCAAACGACAGCCCTTTGCCCTGCTGGACCTGTGCRACCTGCATGGCACATTCCAGCAACCCAGGCCTCAGCTGGGCTCCCAGCAGTACTTACTTGACAATTCCCTGCCTCCAAAGGAAAGCAAGTTAAAACATAACACAAGCATTAATTGTTCCTTTGCAGCAATTTAAAACAAACGTGCTTAGATCATGTTGTGGCACAGAGGAGCTCCAGGAAAGAGAGGACACAGTCAGGTATGAGAGGGTTTCAGCTCTTTGGGCACTGTGAATACAGCAGAGAAGGTTTCTGTTACTCGTGGCAATCTCGAGGCTGTTCTCACATGAGGACACACAGCTGCCAGTCAGGGATAGAATCCAGATCCAAACTGACAGAACCTCAGCACCACCCTCATGCAGAAATGTGAAAATTGTGAGTGAACATTCCCTCCRGCCACAGAGGGGGGAGAAGCCCAAACCAGGGGTGGGATGAACAGGCAGCACCAAGATGGAGAACAGCAGATGGACACAACAAGAGCTGGGCTGAGGGGAAGAAGGAATTGGGTTTTGGAAGAGTGGAGCACCTTGAGGGAAGAAAGAGATGAGATCTTGGAGAGCAGGGCCAAACTATGAGGGGAAAAAAGCTACATCTGTTTAGATGGAAAACAAAGGTCAAAAGAAAAGGCAGATCAAAAACTGTTAYGATAAATTCTATGGGAGGGGGATATAACCAGCTCCTGTTTCCAGGTCACAGGCCAGAATTGCTCTCTGGTTGGAGATGCTGACTSCAGAAGGAATAAACCGAGGAGAACACAAACATTCTGCTCCAAGGCCAACAGGAACAGCATGGGAACCCCAGAAACAGCATCATGGGAAAGGGACCAACAAGGCCTGGGGCAGGGACAGACGGACAGGAGTGTCCTGCACCAAGAAGGTGACAGGCTGAGCCAGCAGCAATGGGTGGGGAAAAGCTTCAGGCCCAAAAGGGAGACAGACATGGATTTGTATGGCTGCAAACTGGAGAGGAAACACACTTGGATCTACACAAGCATGAGCAGGACTGCTCCTGAGAAGAGAAAGCAAGGTTCAAGGAGAGGAAAGGGTGGTAAGGGTTGGATTGGGCAGCACAACAAAAATCCAAGGTTTGAAAAATGTACWGTTCATTTCAGAAAAAATGCAAAAGCAGCTTTTAACTGTGCCCTTCACCAGTGACAGGAGGGGACTCCCAAGTGCCCCCAAACTGCTGCAAAACTCCTCAAGCTTTTTTAAATCCCTTCCCAGAGAAGGGATTAAATGATTTTTTTAATTCTAAACCCTTGGATTTTCCCATCCCAACATTCATAGGAGTTTTACATACAACTTTTCCTGCTGTTACTTTTTCTTAACTTTTTGTAGCAATCATAAGACAACAAAAAGAACAGGATTCAACATGAAAATACCCTACTTTCAAACACAGACCAAAGCAAAGCTCAAACAGAACTAGAGAGGAACATCAGTGGTAAATTGTGTTTTTAAAGGACTGAAAAAGCCTTACACGGTTACAATATTTATAACTTCACATGTATGCTGATGYACTCTTTAAAATATCAAACATTTCAAAAACTCAAAAAACCCCCACAAAGTACTGCAGGACATATGGTGGGGCCAGCTGCTGCCCCAGCCTRTCAGGGCAGCTGGTCACTGCAGTCCCAGGTCATTCCAGCTCAGTGCCCAGTGAAATAACACTACAGCAATCAGTAAGGAGGGCAATCACTGGGATTAAACCTGAGGGGCTGTGTCTGAGCACCTGGGGAACAGCTCCTGCACCACAGACTGGCCCTGCTGCCCCTCACACACTGAAGGGACAGAGTCTTTTCCATCTGTTTTGTTATTCCCTGCCTAAGCTCCAACATGTTTTAAGCTGTGCTGTGTAAATACAAACACTGAACCAATCACACTCAGCAGATCCTCCCTCTGCATAACAGAACATGAGAAACATGGCTTTGCCATCAGCCCTGGAGTGCCTCCTGCACACAGCCCTGAGGAAAGCTGAGTATTTCACATCACCCTCAGTGCAAGGAGCACTCAGGCTCAGAGGGACAGGTGCTGGGAACGTGTGGCAATGCTGGCATCCCTCAGTTCCACTCCCCCAGGTGTCACACAAACGGAGCAGACCTTAGAGCCAGCTCTGTGCTGACCTGTGGGAGCTGTGAGATTGACTCTGAGTTCAGCTGCTGGCAGGGACTGACAAATACCAGGCACAATGTGTACAAGCCTTGGGGACAACTGGGATGAAACCAGCAGGCTGTCAAATGCATTCAGGGGGCATTAACTTGACATAATGCTGTTGAGAAAGTAAAAGTGAATATTCCAAATGATGCTCCTCATTCTCAGAGAGGGGCTTTCTGCTGGAATAAGCCCAAAGTTATTTTTTCCACCCTAAAGATGTATTTTTTCAGACACATATTGAATAGTCCCCACCTCCACACAAATACAACACAGATTCACACTCAGAGCTGTTGCATTGCACCCACAGACGTGTGTGTGTGTAAAGGTGCAGGAACCAAGGCTGTAACCATATATTGAATAATTGACTTCATGGTGCAAAGGCTTGTGGGGGCTGGCTATTTGGGAAGCTTATATAAGTTAGCTCATGTTGTTTTAAAGAAATCAGTAATTTAAAGAGTAWCATTTGAAGAGAGAAAATTCAACTTCTTTAACTTTTCACCCTTATCAGGACATACRATTACACAAGGCAAACACCACGCCAGAGACCAGAGTGTCTGAGGTGGGTAATTCATGGGGAGTGGGACAAGCCAGGATGCCGAGAAAACGGAAAACCAGACAAACATGCTAATGCTGCTTCTTGTCTTCTACACATTCCACCTGCTTTGGAGGAGTTCCCATCACCAGGTACATGTGGAGTCATGCAAACTGAGCTAAAGGAGAGCTGCAGRTGCAGGAGGTGTGTTAGGGGTTAGTAGGAGGCCAAATGCAAACAGGCCTTTGCCTTTGAGATTAGTAACATAAACACAGYCATCAGCAAGCTCGTGTTACTTCTCATGGTATCAATTCTTGGTTTAAATGGTCCCAGCCCTTTTGTGAAACAGCACAATTCTTCTGTGGCACACAGCAGAGCTTACAATTGTCCTGGATTGTCTGGGACAGTCCCAGCAGTGGCCAGGGGGTCCCGAGGAGCAGCGGCTCCTGCTGCCCCTCTGCAGGGCACCCCACTCCTGACCCTGGGCATGGCAAGGGGTGCCAGCCACAGGGACACACGGGGACACAAGGRGGGTGGGGAGGACAGGAGGGAACACATGGAAAGGGGGAAGAAGAAAACAACAGGGTCGGGGAGAGGAGAGAGAAACAACAATCAATTAATGATCTTAACCAAAAGCACCAATGCAACTGCAAGACATTTTAAAACTGTGCCTCAGCAACTTGGCCATCCTAAAGCTGTAGCTGCTGATGGAAACAGGAAATGTTAGATCTCCCCAAAAATACCAGGCCATGACTTGATTCAAATCCTGCAAGTAAAATCTACCATGTAACTTCTACACTCCTCCAAGATATTTGCAGAATCATGATYATTTTAATTACATTTGAGTTAGGAAAAATAAATTTCATAAAGGGCTCTCATTTTCTTTTCTAAGGGAAAATGTTATTATTACTCCTAAGTTTGTACTAATCACTGTACAGTTCAGCTCCTAACCCTACACTTGCAATCTTCTCAGGAGTCTCATCACTGCTCCTGAGATCAACTCCTCCTGAACTGAACAATGAATTGTTATTTCTAGAGAAATTATGTACCTGGAGGTTTTCAGATTCACCACTTTCTATTAGAGAAGCACAGAGTYCCCTGCAAGTTTATTCCAGCAAACAGAAGGATTAAACAGATGGCTGTGTCTCATTGGTGCCACACAGCACCTTTGGAACGTCTTTGATTTCATAAGCTGGAAAGAAACTTCAGTAACAGTTTACTTTCTGAATATGAGTGTTAAAAGAAAAAACCCCAGTGAGCTCCAAGTCCTTGCCCCCAAAGAGTAGCTCACAGAAGCAGCCCCAGCTATCCCTACTTCTTGCTTAAACCAGAAACTTGYTTTTTCTCTTTTTCCCCCCCTTTCCTTAATTTAAATTGCTTAATTATGAGTTTCTTCTCACTACACCTTCATAATTTTTCCTTTCTCAAAGCCACAATGAAAATACAGCAAGCAAGACACTCCAAGATCCTCACTAGATGCTACAGTGAAGTGGGCCAGCAGTTTTCCAGGCCTTGGGATTTACTCACAGTTTCTGTTCTAAGCAGCCTCCCAGCTTGTCCCACAGTTTTCAACATATGGACAGTGAGTGACAGTAAGTTATCAATGCCAGAATATTCAGGGCACAAAAGCCATTAAGTGCACAGTCACTGGGACAGACACATGGCACAATCACAAAGGGAAAGATCTGGAATATTTCCCCCAGAAAAACTTCCTCCTCAAAAGCCTGCCAGGTTTCCCTACATACCTGCCTGAAAGAGAATGGAACACATCCTCTGGGTTCCCTTCTTCAAAGCTGGAGGGGCTGGGAGAGCTCCCCCCGCTGTGCCTTTGGCAGAAAATCTAAAGCTTTGGGAGCTGCCTCCAATATTCCTTGCTGCCTCTTCACTCAGCCCTGTGCACAGAGATTTCAAGGCTCCCCAGCCTCAAGGCCTGACTTGGCCTTGGATTTCCCTGGACACTTAGGATTTCCCTCAACACAGACAGTTGAGTAATTGCAGACTTTCCATTTCACCTGGATTGACCAACTCTCACTTCAGACCCTTGGAGGTGCAAAGAAAAGTCAGGCCAGGGATTTCAGAAGTTGGTCATGGGCAGACAAACCSTCTTCCAGCTGCTGCATTCTCTTGTGTTCTCAGAAAAGACGGAACTGGACACAGCTMCAAAGCTTCCCTCATATCTCATACATCTTCTGAGAGAAGTCAGCTTTAGCCTGAGGCACTCCCAGCTGGGGAGCCAAGGTTCTGCAGGAATTGTGCCCTTAYTGTCCCCTGTGAGCAGGAATTGCAGCCCTGCAGCGGCCAACACACGAATCCTGTCTCACTGCACCCACACCCCAGCACCTTTCACAGCTTAGGGCCCTATCCAAGCACACCCTCAGAAAGCAGTCTGGATGACATTTAGCCATAAAGTTGCCACTTCTGATTATTTCACTATAAATTCTCACTATTTATTTTAATCCCTTGAAGACAGGGAAGTGAACTGATCTTTACTTAACAAGTGACACATGCAAATTATGAGATTTGTTGTCAGGTTAATCAAAACAGGAAATTCCAAATACCAAAGGTGTGATTGTACTGAAGCATCTGTAATTTAAAAAGGAGATAAAAATGTGTACAAGAGCTGTGACTCTCCAGCAGAAAAGACRGGAAGGACAGTGACAAGGGTTTATTTTTAACCTAGATTAAAGCAAAGTACAAAACTGTTGATAACACAGCATCATCACAGCAGAATAAAACAGCTGGACAGTACAACTGTTYCTGGTGCAAAACATCTGTACCAATGCCACTTAGTATTCCTGTAACAATTTAGCAATTCACCCAAAATAAAATAATAATTTTCCTTTTTTTAACACAATTTGCAAACATTTATGTTTACCAGATGATACACTATGCCTTTTTGTAGAAAGATGGAAGAACAAATTCTTTATTTGAGGAAAAGAGATATTCTTAGAAGAAATGGAAAGAGAAGGTTATGGTCCAACAGTTCATTGTAAAAATCACTGATCCTCCTCCTGCATGGAATTGTTAAAACATTGTGAAGAAAAAAAATGCAATCTTTTTCTTCTTACTGTTCATACCCCACATTTCACATCCAATTCTCCTGTTTTGCACATTTACTGAGCAAAAATGATTAATTACTTTCTGTTCAAGATGTTCAGCACGGCATTCTTTGAGAGCTTTAAAGACAGAAACTCATTTTTCCAAGGCCTACATGAGATTAGGAAGTATTATTAACTCCATTTTGTCTCTTGTAATAACAGAACTAAGCTGAAATTCCTTCTGTGGGTTAACCCACAGCAGTTCTTGGTGTCAGTGCCCACTGGGGGGCAAGAGCAGCAAAACTCCTCATAAAAGAATGATCATTTTAAAGAAAATACTCTATCAAAAGAGACAAAATGGATTCCCAGCTGAGTCACCAGCTGGATTCACAGGTAGGGATTTACTGCTCCAGATTTTGAGGGGGAATTATTTACTGGTTATAGATGCTCCTGTTCTGTCCCATCAGATTTTACCACCCCTCCTTCAGGTCTGTGTTTCACTGGACTCACCCTCTGTTCTTAGCTCTTACCTCTTGTCTTTGCTCTCCTCTCCAACACTGCTCCCCTTCCAGCTAATTTTTTTTAGAGTATTTCAGCCTAAGGCCAGYGTGTGCCACGGGAAATTCCAGCTTTAACAGTGACAACCCAACACAATTACGAGTGACTGAAAATCTTTTAATAAAAGCACCACCCAAAGCCTTAACCACAAAATATTTACAAGCTTACCACTACCACAAGTGCTCTGCTGCAGACACACACTGGTTAGGAGAGAATATCAATGCTCATGTGAATGGYAAAAGAGAACACAACACAGAGATGTGTCATATACATGTATTTTCCTCCATCACAGTAACATGTTGTACTCTGTRAACACCATTTTAAATGTCATCTGATGAATTTTACAATTCCTGTCTTATTTCTAAGGACTAATTTTAGGTGAATGAAAAGAGATGTGCAAAAGGGCACACATGGAAGCAAAAGCCTTTGTGGGACATACCTCTCTTCCACTGAAACCTCCTTCAGCTGCTGATGGGGTTTTGTGCCTTCCATTTCTCGGATGCTCACTGCATAGATCTTAGTGGTGTAGTCAATTGCTTTTTCTCTTGCAACATCACTGTCATAACCTTAGAAAAACAAAACAYAGAATAAAACAAACTACCCTTGTTYCATAGTGAGACAGTAGAGAACAAGAAGATCTGCAACAATGACAGGAAGGAAACAAATCCTAYCAAGCTCTCCTTACACTGAAATTTAGCAAGTTAAACACTTGCGTGAATTTCTGGTTGAAGCAAGGAAGAATTAAATCCTCTTTACCTCCATCTTCCTCTGCATCTGTGTCTGACTCTTCACTGTCCACCAGCTTGCTCTCCTGGATGCCCAGGAACTCCCTGGTCCAGATCATGAGGGCGGTGTCGGCGCCGCCCACGGTGAGGAGCACGGAGTCGTTGTGCAGCCACTGCACGTTGGTCACCTGGGCACTGTGCCCCACGTACTTCTTGAACCTGGCATGCTGGCCCTGCAGCACAGAACACCCCCACTGGCAGCCTGGCACCCAGCAATCCTTCCTTCCTTTCCTCTCCCATCACTGCAATCCACGTACTTCTTACCTTCACTGGGTAGGAAAAGAGCTTCACAAACCCAAAATCATCTCCCGTGGCCAGGAGGGTCCTGTCCTTTGTGAGACTGGCCGCGTTGACAACGGTGACATCGCTGTGCRTGGGCCAGATCCCCTCACAGGTGGGACCCAGCACACATGTCCAGGTGTCCCATTCAATCTTCTCTATCTGCAAGCAAAATTCCCCCAAAGAAAGCTGCTTACTTTAAACATACCAAATACACACTAATTTCATGTGTATTGTTTTCTATGTTTGACATTTTTTATTTTAATACTTTTAGTTCTTAAGAAACTGTGCCGTTCCAGCTTATTAATACAAATTAATTTTGATGTATCTTCATCAAAAGGCTTAACACTTTAAGCATTCCCATTTTTCCAAGGCAGAGCATGATTTGGATACAAATCTCCCTGAAGATTTTCTGAGGTGTTAAACACTGGTAATTTTGTAGTCATGTAAAATCACATGTCACAAATAATCAGCTTCMTGAAAAGCCAGGTCCTGCTGTTTGAAGGTGGTTTATAGCCCATGTGCAAAACTAGGTGCCTTTGAGAATGGGATTATGGCAAATGCCTGCTAATAAATAAACAAGAATGAATTTTGAGATACAAGTAGAAACCTGCACATTCTGCCCTTTACAAATGCTAGGAAAAACACTGTGGAATTACTAAGTAATTCTAATTCTAACCATTGTAAATAAAGCATTATAAAATGAAAAAAATACACCATTTGAAGACAATTCCTTAAATTAATTTTCACAGTAAAAATAATCCAGCCCAGAATTCATACCTCAGCAATTCTTATAATATGTCTTTTCCCCCTTGGTGCTTCAAAAAATAGTTGTTCTTTSGCACCAGAATTGACTTGCAATAACTTTCCTGGATACAAAAGGAGAGTTTGTTATGAATCTTAATAATTATTATGACTACTAAGAACTTTCTTTTGATTGAGTAAAGAGATTCCTGGGGGTAAATTAAGAAATTATCCTCTAGAGAGTTAGTCATAGCCAAAGTAACACAGATGCTTAAAATCACTCTTGTAAGGGTCCTATACTCCGATTAATGCAGAAGAAATACTTCAAATACCATCCAATACCCTTAAGAAGTTGCTGTTGCACAGCAAATCAGTTTCTGCTGATAGGGAACATTTTGCTTTCATTTCACCATCACACTAATGGAAGTCAAAAATAAATGCATGTGCTATTAATTTTCCTAATAATTTTAAGGCAGCTTTGCCAAAAGTGGAACCTTTGCCAGCTCCCATCCCTTCTGCACTCCTCAGTGGCAGAGCCAGCTCCASTCTGAGCTGTCCTGGGATGGGAAGTTTGCTGTGCCCACAGAGATGCTGTGGTTGCTGCCACTGGCTCACAGCACGTTTTGGGGCTGGCCAAGAGCAGGGACAGAGCCCAGGCACACAGAGGGTCCCACACAGACCACAGCTGCTCTGGGAAGGCTCACTGGTATGAGCTCATTATGGATCCTGGTGGACTTAATTAGCTGGGACCATCAGGCTCCAGCTTCTTGCAGGGATTGCCATGCAGAGCTCAGCAAGGAAAGGAAATTGGATACCAACAAATGTAATTGCACTGGATCCATGCAGTGCTCCATGGGGAAAAAGCATTTGCATCAGTGGTTGATCTCAATAACTGGAGGGGAGCAGTTTCCTGCTATTCCATTTTATGGGCATTTCCAGTCTGTATCTCTGGCCAACACTTTACCTCTGGAGTCCCAGTCGATGTGGGTGATGTAGCTGGAGGCACCTTTGCAAATGCCAACCCTCTTGCTGGTGAGGACGTTGTAAATATCCACAAAGTTATCGTGRGAAGCCACGGCCAGGTACTTTCCTGATTCTGCAAGGAGGAGACACCGAGGTTATTAAAGGGTAAATTTAACTGATACTGGTGTGGTTTTCACCACTGCAGTGAATTCACCAGGCAGGGTGGGCCTGTTCTAGTGCAGCCACATGGAATTGTGGAGTATTTAATGCATGGAGCACRCACAAAGCCAGTCTTCCTTTGAGACATTCAACCTTGCCTAGACAAGAGAAACAAACTGCAAGATAAACACTCCTCTTCCACCTTATCATGTGGTTGTACCTCGTGAAAACTTTATATCCGAGATCATCTCCTTCCTGTGGTGGAAGGAGACCATGTCCTCCACGGTGTCGGCGTTCACCACCAGGAAGCTGCCGTCGTTCAGCCCAACCGCCAGGGCTTTCCCGTCCGGAGAAAAGGCACAGCAGCGCCCGCCTGAGGAGGCACACGGAAATGAGCCTGTCAGAAAAGCTGGGGCTGAGAAAATCAACAACGAACTGCAACTGAAGGGTTTCTACATCAAGTATGTCGTTTTAAAATGGATTTGTTATCTCTTGAAAAAGATACGTTACAGAGKGGTGTGTGTGTCAACCTTCATTACAGGGTTGACAACAATGATTTAATCCCTTTTGAAACAGATGTTTGTGCAAATACCACCTTCCAGCCACATTCTAAACACACCAATGACAGAAATAAAACAAAAAAACCCCACCCAAAACACATACAGAAAAGAAATCCGGATGAAAAATTCCAAGATTCATTAAGGGCAGTGTACCTCTGCCTCAGCATTATTCCTGACATACTCTCCCTACAGCTATCCTCATCYATTCCCAAGTTCACCCCTCCAAAATATTTAACTCTGTTTTCCCCCAGCCAGTTAAGGGTTCCTGTGCTTCAGATTTGTCACTGAAAATGAACAACTTAAAATTTCCTGAGAGATATCGATGAATTAATAAAATAAGAGAGATTTTGAGACAGCAAAATTTCAACATAGCTTATCTAATTTGATAGAGAGGAGAGGGCAGGAAAAGTGTTAATTTTAGAGAAGTTGGTTTAACAGGTAAAGCTCATATTGACAGCAAAATATGACTGTGCTCAAAATGCAGGAAATTGTACTTTTGTTTTTATAAGGAAATCCTTTTATGCCAGCAACGTACTGGCCTTAATCATTCCTAGACAGGAAAATGATTCTGAGGTCAACTCATTCCCCTTGAAACTGGGGGAAAAGAGACTAAAGTTCACTTTATTATTATTCATTACAATAGATTACAGTCCTTTTTCTTCCTTCCCTTTGCACTGACTTGACACATGCCAAAGCCAATTTATTTCCCATGCTCCCAATTTCTTAACGACCGTGTCCTTTGCCTAGCCAATTAATTAAGTGCCCCAGAGGCAGAGAGGGAGCTGCTCCAGGAGCAGGGGATCCGTGGATGCCCAGGCAAGGCAGAGTTACCTTTTTTGAGTTTCCTGACTGCCAGCATGCGGTGCTGTGCTGAGAGCTCCCAGATTCGCAGCGTTTTGTCGTCGCTCACCGTGGCGCACACGGGCAGGAGAGGATGAGCTGCCAGGCCCCACACTTCCCCTTCCATGTGGCCCTGCAGGAAAGCATCCCACAAAAGACAAAATAATGCCTGTGGGGCTGTGCAACAGGCTCTAACCTTGTCCTGCCTCATTTTGCAAGTCCCAGGCAGGAATGCTGTGGGGTACCAGCTGTKGGTTTCTCTGGGTTTGGACTGAAGGCACTTGAGATGGTATTTCATGTTTGGACTCAAGTGTTTATTATTTCTTRTCAGTAAAACAGTCTCACTACTGTGAGTTTGGCAGCTTTTCATTAGAAGGCACAAAATGGCCAACAATCTCTTGGTACAAGGTCTTTTAAGACTAAACTCTCCAATTAAGAACTGACCCTTGGATTATTTCCCTTTTAACCCAATAACTGATCCCAAAGAGCTGCAATGCAGACTTTTCTGCCCAATTACAAAATGCCACCCAAACCCATGAAGAAGGAGGAAGAAGCAGCCCAGGATGACACCCTGTGCCCTCCATCTTCCTTCCATCCACAACATACTAAAAATCCCAAAACCTCAATTTCTCACCAAGTGATACACCTACACTGCTCTCTATAATCTRTTTCACACTTKTGTGGATTCTGGTCTATTCTGGAGTTCAGGAAACTTCCTCCATGAATGAGGGTCAAAGTCAGTGCTCCCCTGGGGGTCAGGGCACCCCAGAGCAGACAGGGAAACATTCCCAGAGCCCTGGGTTTCCATATAAAGCCTTCACCACCTCCTCTCTCCAAAGCTTTCCACATTCCAAAAGACCTGAACATTTGTTCTGTCCCCCCAACAACTGTCTAAAACACTCTTCCATACTCCCCTACACTATTACTGGCTGTTAATCCCTGCTCTTCCAGTATTCTCCTTTCCAAACTTGAGATTAATAGAGAACAGTTACACCCCAAACAGGACTTTATCCTGAAATCCTAATATTGGCTAATCCTCAAACTTTATGTCCTTTTTTAGATCCTTGTTTGCCCAAAATACACACAATATTTTGTTTTAATCTTGCCTCAGATTCTCAGTTTTCCAAGCTGTTAATCACTCTTCCTGCTTTTTTCCAGTTTTCCTTCAGCTTGCACACAGTCTGCTGGCACTGCATATCAAGGTTAAATAATTTCTTACTGCTCTCAATCTGCATTAGTGAATGAGTTCAATGTTTTATAAAACACAGCCTCACACATCTTGGATGGTAAGGCAGTCATGTAGGCAAGACAAATTTGAAGGATTACTTCATGTGACCAAAATTTACTGAAAAAAAATACCAAAGAACCAGCATTTTTGTAAAAACACAGGAAATAGTTTGCTATGGCAGATCCATACAGTACCTGAACAAGCAGAGTCATAGGCCCACTTTTATCAATTTCAAGTATTTCTCCATTTTTAGTTCCTACCAGGATGTGCCCATGTCCCAGGCTGATGGCTCGGATGGARGGGTTGTCCTCTAAAAGCAAACCTGAAGAATGCCAGATTTTAATTTTATTTTTTTAAATTTCATATCCCTTGCAGTTTATATATAATTCAAATCTGTTCAAAATCTTGAACATGAGATAAAAGTGCCTGACCAAACTGCCAGATAATCCATGGATTCCTTACTAATACAAGGAGGGGATTTTGTGTGTACTGTGGCAATGCAGTGACTGATATTTCACTGCTTGAACAGTGACAGGGACTGAGGGGCTCAGAGTTCCAGCACCTCAGACCAATGCTGTGATTACACATGAATATCCCTTTCCACACTGAGGCCTGGGGTATTTAAAGGTCTTTCCACATCACAGGGCCCCTGCTCTCACCACAGGGAATGTGGGCAGCCAAGGAAACTGGACTGACTTTGGAACTGCCAAACTCAAGGCTGGGGACATTTCTCCTTAAAATCATTTCACCAATGAAAACAAAGCTCAATGTGTTATGAAACAGAGGAGGGAACAGCAGAATAAACTATAAATGACAAGGAATACAAGAAATACATCTTATATGGATCAATCAGAACGTTCCAGCACAGAGTAAGCAGGGTTTTGCTGTTCCCTTTGGCTTCTGGTAAGACGTGCCACCCAGTCCCCACCCTTTTACTGCCATTTGCCMCCCTCCATGCACACAGTCCTTACTGAAACACACTGGAAGCCAATACCTTTAGAACTAGCAGAGAGTGCTGCTCTTTTGATAGCATATGTCTTCAGACATCTCTCAAACATATCATCCCAAAGGGCCACAATTCCATCTTTTCCACCCGTYACAAAGCCCTGCACAACCACAGGAGGAGAACACACACAAATGTCAGCACTCATGGGAGAGATTCAAAAGGACATGTCCAAAGGCAGAATGAAGTCTCCCCTGCTTTTTATTCATGTGGCAAACTAAAAATACTGCAGTCTGTACCTATGAGGGAAAAATTCAAGTGGACAAGATGTGGAGTTGCTTTTCTAGGGTTATAAAGGTTTGCAGCCACAGGGAGCACACATGCTGTAAACAGGAATGCTGGACCAGGACATTTGCCTGCATGTGGGAACAAGCCATGGAAAAACGTGTTTTACCCATAGAAGAGGCAGTAGCTGGCAGTAACAGCTTCTCAAGTTATTCCAAATTCAATTGACTTAACAGATGCTTCAGCTCAAGTTCTAATAATGCATCAGGGACCAATTCTCTCATTAATTCCCTGGGTAGATTATCTGGGCCAAGTGAATGCAGAAGAGCATAAATAACTAACCAACAAAAATCTAAGTGAAGAGGATGTTCAGTGCCAAGATCAAACAGAAAAATTGATAGGAAAGCTGGGAACAATCAATTAGGGCCAGAAAGGATTGAGCCACAGGGATCTTAATTGACCTTGATATATAAAAATGTTAATAGCTAACATTCTTCTCATCCTTTACTTCTACAGTTGAAACCATAACCTCAAAAGAGATATTTCATTATCAACATTATCTTCAAATTGCCAAGGGCAAAACTTTGTCCTAAGCTCATTTGTGTGATGCAAATATTTTGCCATCATTTCTTTTATAGATGTATTGATGCAAGTGAAAGAGAATTCTTTTATTATCTGGAATAGCTAACTCAAAATCCAAAACCTTTGGATATCTGAAGTCTTGACTAAGACACAATGATAATATTATTAAAAGATCATGGTAATATTATTAAAAGATCATGTTTCATATTTTGGAAACAGGTAATACATGAATATTTTTGGGATCAGGTTGAAGAGGCAGTGAGTGGTACCCATTACTCTCCTGTGGTTTGCACAAACATGAAAACCACACTCCTGAGCAGAGTGAGAAATAAATTCTGAATTTTCAGAGGTCMGAAAGCTGCTGGTCAGGTACAAGCACATGGAACAGGGTGCTTACAAATCCAGGTCTATCAAATAACAGAACTCATTCCTATTGGCTTTGTTTAATCGCAAACACYTCTAAAATCCATTTGTACAACAAAAACCCCGGTGAAGGAAGGTGACAGATACCTTGTCCAGTGCATGCATGGCAAACACAGGTCCATCATGGGCCTTCACTGTCCTCAGCAGCAGGGTCTCCTTCCAGATGTAGATGTCCCCAGTGGCAGCCCCAGAGAACACCAGCTCCTCCCCGCGCCCGTACGAGACGCTCATCATGGTCTCCAGCTTCCCCGCGCTCCCAAACGTGCCCCGCTTGGAGGTGAAGCCTCCACCTGCAACAGCAGCACAGGCCTTGTTCTGCTCRGGCTGTACAGGACAAATGTTTGTCCCCAAGATCTCCTGGGGCTGCCTGATAATGGAAATGCAGAAGCAGCACACAAGGGAAAAGCACAAAGAAAGTGAACCCAGGAATGACAGCTCTGGAGCAGATCAGCCTCAGGTTTTCAGACTGTCTGTCCAAGCAAGAGGTAAATTTGGTGAGGAATTGTGCAAAACCAAACACTGCAATGTCTGGYGTAGCTATGATATTTTCTGAAAAATCCTTTCTTTATTATTTTTTCTCCTGAGATGCTGAGAGGCCTCAGGAACAAAATGTAACCAATGGTTCTCTGCTGCTGTGGAATGYAACAGGTGCATCTGTGATTGGTGCATGTGGTTGTTTCTAATTAATGGCCAATCACAGTTTAGCTGGCTCAGACTCTCTGTCCAAGCCACAAGCCTTTGTTATCATTCTTTCTTTTTCTATTCTACCTGGCCTTCTGATGAAATCCTTTCTTCTATTCTTTTAGTATAGTTTTAATATAAGATATATCATAAAATAATAAATCAAGCCTTCTGAAACATGGAGTCAGATCCTCTCTCTTCCCTCATCCTAAGACCCCTGTGATCAGGATGGTTTTTGCCCACAGCAGCTTCTGCCATGCTGCTTCTCTACAGAGGTGACCACAAGCAGTTGGTTTAGCTGTCCCCTGGCACCCYGAGCTTTTGACAGCAGTTTGCAGAATAAATGGCAGGGTTTGTTCCTCCAAATCACCTCAGCCTTGCTTTGGGTCAGAAAGCAGAAGCAGCCATGAGGCCCATGAACCAATGCTTAGACAAAAATACAAATAAAATTACAAAATATCATTTGTACAGGTGGCCTTGTGTCAAGGCACTGAGGGGTTCACAGCTGACACCACACTAAGTCCCCACTCCATTGAGCCAATCTGAATTAAAAATACACCATTTTTATTGCAAAGAGACTATTCTTGGAGTAAGATGCTGCTTAATGCACGTTTCCACCATGGAATTTGGCAAACAGCAATGCAAGTCTATGTAATCACTGCAAAAATAACCTAAAGACTAAAAAAAAGCAGAAAAAATAATTTTTTATCTTAGAGCACCTGAACCACTTGAATGCTTAAACTGTYGTATGAAGTGGAGGAAGCTCTTAAAATGACCTGATTTTGAGTTGTTCTGAGTACTTGTGTCATGTGTACACAACTAAAAAGTCATGAAGAGAAAAAAATCCAGTCCTGAATAAAAAATATCCTCAAGCAGAACCTGATTTTCTGGGAGCCAAGGATGCTTGCTTAGGAGAATGCCTTAATATTATGATTAGAATCTAAACAAAATTAACTGGAAATTCTTTCCAAGGAGGAAGGAATAYTGTAACATTTGCTGACTCAGAGGTGGGTTTTAACCCCTTTAATATTTCGGTAACTGGAAAAGTGCTTAACGAATAAAACAAATTCTTAAACTGGGAATATGTTGTTCCTGTATTAAAAATGTTCACAAATTCCCATGTTAATCAAATGTAAAACATTCAATACAGTACCTGTTTGCTGCCAGAATTTGATGTGCTTCATCCCAACTGTGACTAGTCTGTCCACATGATGTGGATTACACTTCACTACAAATATTTTATCTTTATGGCCCCTGCAATAGAGGTAGACATTTTAAAAGCTTGGCAAGAGATGACTTAAGATTTCAAACTAATTAAATCATTGATATAAATCATTTCCCCATTTAGCAAAAAGCAGAGAGCCATATTTCTAATCTGCAAGGGCTTTGTTCTGGGATTTTGCCTCATGGAGCTGGCAGGAAGAATTTGAGCACACACCATGTGGGGACTACAGAAATGTGCGGAATAAAAATCCTCTCCCACTGAATTTCAGTTCATTTAAGTCATAACAAAGGAGCAGGCAATAAAGGCCAAGGCAATTAAGAGAAGACATAAAGGTCAAGATAAGTATTTAAATGAATGAGACTCAATAAATATTAAAAGATACTCTGACAGGACAAATAAGGAAGTGTTTAATCTMTGAGCTTCAAGATGGAAAATAAAATAATGAATTMTAAAATTGTAGCAGTTCACTCAGCAGCACATTCACCTCCAGATTTAGTTCTTGGGTAATTAAACTTATACTTGTTGATATATTTATGGGAATTTACAAGCTTGGGTCTTATCAAAGGAAAAACTATTCCCAGGTGTAAAGCATTAATTAAATCCATGTCAGTGTTTTATAAACCCCTCAAATCAGGAAGCAMAAGCTTTTCACCATAATCTGCATCTTTGTGCTAGGATTAAGTCACTTTTCCCTGACAGGCTCAGCAGATCTAGAAAATCACATGGTTCTGAAACCCCTCTGAGGGTCAGTATTCCATCTTAGTGGGAATGTCTGGATGCAAACCAGTCCCAGCCACCCTTGACATCTGCAGCACATCACCCTGCAGAGCAGAGGTGTTTGGTCCCAACTTACTCAACAAGGATTTGAATGGAATTAGACAGGAGCTAGGAGAGCCAGGAAAGGGAAACAAGCTGCATAATTTAGCTCTGAAACAACTAAAGCAAATAAATAAGAGTGTTCTTAATGTTGCAACAAAAAAAAAACCCAAAAACCTGAGAAGTCATGCTGAAATAAATCAGCCTAGAAAGATTAAGCAAAAAGAACATTCACAAAAAGTAAACATAACTGCAGAATAACCATAAWGAGTGTCTGTATATGGTGAATGGACACCTATTTTTCAGGTTTATATGGGTCCATGTGATTGTAAGGAGATGTTCTTTTATTCTTGTGTGCAAAGGCCACATGAGGGCTTTCGTATCTCTCTCTCTCTGTCCTGTGCTCACCAGAACAGGGGAGTTGCCTTTAGACACTGCTAAAATCTAAACAATGGTTTAAACTGGAAGGTTTTAGAAGATACAYTCCTTTTTCTGCTCTCTGTGAGGACCCTGCATATTTTCAAGATAACAGATGAGCAATAATAGATCCATTGGGTACATGCAGCATTACATGGTGAAAAGAACCCAAGTGCTCCATGTTTTATCTGTCCTAGGAGCAGCAGCAGCAGCCAGGTAGTGACACAGCTTACCATTATCTTGTTTTTAAAAGCTTAAAGGTCAGCGTGGGAATATATAAAGTATTTCTTTGCCTGCAAGTCAAGCACAATCTGTCTGGGGACAGCAGAACTGGGATTGCAAAGCCCAGGAAAATGTCACGTTTTACAACACAGCCAGGGCTGTTGCTAAGCAAAGCCTCCAGCACAGATTTTARACAGGATTTAAACCCTCACTGCCTAATAAACTGGATGTCTGAGATGAAATTGTATAGCTAACAGGCTGTGGTACACACACAYGGAGTAAAACACTGGTTTCTTCAGTAATGGTACACTACTAACAGAGACTGCTGCCACCAGAAAATATCATTTCTTGTGCAACATGTCACCACACAGTAATTAAAGTAAACTACCTTTCACAGGCACTTTTTTGCAGCCATACTAACAATTTCTACTGAGCAGTGCTACATTACATGKTTGCAGAGAGCATATGGAATTCTCTCCTTGCCTTTCTGGCACATGCATCCACYCTCACAGGAATTCTGCTCAGTCCTGGTGACCAGGGGCTTTTTCCAAGGCTGAGACAGAAAGCAGGTTCTCAAACAGTTTGATTCTCCTACACTGAACTATTGYTGCAATCCAATAGTTGAGTATAAAACAGCAAACATGTAAGTTTAATCCAATTCTCTTCCCAGCACTGGTCCCTTCAGGAAAGCACAAAGGACTCTTCACTGTCATGTTAGTAGCTGAGCTTTCCACTGGCAATTGGAAGAGCAAATAACTCAGAAAAAGCTGGCTCAGAAGGAAGGCTGGATCAGCAGTGATTGAAATACATATATACAGAATAGAGGGAATTCTTTCTTCCTTTTAGAAAGTGATCTGGTGATTGACGGAACCCAGCACATCATGGAACACATAAAGGAAATTATACCTCTGGTGACTTCTGCCCTAAGCCAGGACAAAAAACTGGAAGAAAATATTAAACTTCGCCTGAAAAGCCTGAAATAAGCTACAGTGGCAATGTGGCTCTCCCAACAGAAAGGATAAGAACTCCTGACAGAAGCAGTTCACACGATTTCCAAACACTGGGCTGTGCATCCCCAGGTTTTTAATCTGGGTGTGTTGCCCTGAAACACCATCCTGCTTTCAGAGGGGAGTTCTGCTTTATTTCTTTGTTCATAGGAAAAATGTGAATGATGTTATTCAGAAAAAAAAGCAATCAGAGGGGATTTTAAACTGTGGGTATCCTTACCTGGTTGTTGCCAGCTTTTCTCCCTTTTTCCAGTCCCAGAACACAATGGCATGGTTATCATCCAGCCCCACAGATGCCAAACATTTCCCATCAGCTGCACAGAAGCAACACTGAGTGTTAAAGGTGCTAAGGCTTTAGCTGAAAATGTAACAGGTAATGAACCAACAATCACATTGCAAACTGAATTTCTAATGTGGTATTATAAATGAAGCAGAAAAACCCCCCAAACTAATAGTTTGAGAAATTGGAGTTCAGATCTTTCCCCAAGGCAGACACAAAGCATTCCTACGTGTAAGTACAAGGAAAACAGGGAGGATCAAACAAGGCAATGAAATTCAATTCATAAAGTTCAAGCACTCCAAATTCATGTTGCATTTTATTTTAAATATTCCTGATAGATAATGCTGCTTTTCTTTGCTTTAAATGGTGCAGAGATTTACTAGTGTATGAAACATTCAGAGGCAGGATGATGAAACTATAAATACAATATAAAATTCTAAGGCTAAAAATAACTGCTGGCTATCTTCACTTTCACTGCAGGAAAGACACAGCAGGACTGATAATGAGAGAAAGGAAAGCCAGAAGAGARAATCATCCATAATTCAACAGTACCCAGGCACTCTTGCCTCATGTATAAAATAATGATAAACACGACCATCTCTAACAAAGTTTTAGAGACAAACTTCTGTGCTGACATTCTACAAAGTTTATAAAACTAAGCCATGATTATTGCAGCCTAGGATAAGACAATTTATAGGGTGTAGGAGGAGCTGATCACCTGCCTGGCTTTTTTAACTGCAGAAAAGTCACAGCTGGAGGAAGCAGAGCTGGGTAGGGACTGAACAAAAGCACTGATCTGGACATGGGCTTCTCACAGAAATGAATGGGATGAAGGACTCARCTTGGGCATATTTGACTTCAAGAGGAAAAAGAGAGTCATTGATATAAATTACTCTATCAGAACTGCTGCAGATTTCACAGGGCTGAGTAAGTTCTTACAGACTTTAATGATTGATCTTACTAGAAGCAAATCAAGAAGGAGAAGAAGGGGAATCTAAGAATCAATAAGAAAGAAACAGGACCAAGCAGAAGAAGCAGAATAAGGTAGGAAGAAATGAAGTGAAAATACAGGACAAGAAACCAAAACTGAGTTTATTAAAAAAATCCCCAAACAACACAACAATTAAACTTTATTCACTGGAAACAGGAGGTTTATGCACTAATATGGACTATAGCCTTCAAACAATATCCCAAGGTATAAATGTTAAATTAGCCACCAGAGGGCACAGCCAAACATTGCAGGAATGAAACGATCCTTTCAGAATCACAGTGTCATGAGAAGGACTGTACAAGAAGGACCCAGCTTTTAGGAATGGGCAGCAGCAGCTGATGGTTTAGAGAGAGAGCTGGGGGAAAAGTCAGCTGCTGCATCAACTACAGCCAGAAAAGGTTGGGAGCTCCAGGTTTCTATCTTTAAGCTCCACATAGTGTGATCTGAACCTAATTTTGAAAGCTCTGTTATTAAGACAATGCAAATCCCCTACACAGGGCAGTGCAGCCTCTGGTCCTGCAGGGAGGTGCACATTTGCTCAGCTCTGTCCCTGTCCCTGTCAAGAATCCCAACTAAAGCCAGTTAGGAATGCACTGTGTGCATTATTCTCGGGATCAGGTCCTAAAGCAACACTGTAATGTTGAGTGGTTGCTACTTTTTAAAAAAAGACATTCAGTATTTTGTCACAGATTTATGCCCACAGAATATTTGCCCAGTTTATTTTTTACAGGCACATGGGTTCCAAGATCCAAAATATTCCTCTTGGTCAGAAACTTACTTGGTGTTAAAAATTCAAACCAAAGAATTTTCAAATATAGGAATGTTTGTTCAATTAAGGATCTTAACAAGAATTTTCTTGACATCTATGCACATTATCTAATACCAGTTAAATCATCCTCATCCATTTTCTTCCTTCTGGCACTTTATCTCCTTTCAGAATGAGCTTACAGACCACAGTGGGTCAGCAATTTCACATTTGAATTCCAGCTCTTGGATGAACACCAGGGCTCCTCTCCTGATAATGGAATATGACTGAGTTCCACAGATTTATCTTTGTGGAAGTTAAACTTCTTTTGTATAGTCTTGTCTTATAAATGTGATCTACATCCTAATGAATTCTTACCACATTTCTGGAAAGCAGAATATGAAATAAGCCATGTTTAATTGAAAAAAATCAGATCAAGTAGAGGATATTTCAGATAAAGTAATCTCTTAATTTTTTTAACAGAAGAAGGGATAATGAATTTTCAAGCCCTTTTATGAAGATACAGAAGTATTTAAGTCCCCACCATATGGATGATATTCTTCAGTGCTGCACACAGGAATTATCCCTTAAAAACTGAGACAGCTCAGGGCAGCCAGCTTGGAGAGACAAGTGGGAGAGACAGCAGACAACTGTTTGTCATATTTACTTCTTCTGTAAACTCACTGAAAAATGTGGCAATTGTTAGCAAATGCAAAGAGCTGGATGAGCCCAGAGGTGACATTTCCAACTCATTCATATGCTTTGAGTCACCATCCTGCCTGCTTGAAAATTCTCACACCACCATGTAGACAGTGACCAGAATTCCAACTGCACACTTGGTATTATCTACTAGACACCACCAAAATCAATCACTGACCAAGTGACCAAAGGCCCACGACTGACTTCACTACACACACTGTTTTTATCCCAAGTCAGCAAGCTTCCATGWAAAATTGGTACTGGCTGCAATTTTACACCTCTTTGAATTAACATTGCATCACAAGGAYTGCTTTTAAATTACTCATTTAGATAAAAATAAGCTGTGGCTTACCCGAAAAATCCAGTGCACACACTCCTCTCTGGTGCTGGCCTTTGAGCAGTGACAAACATTTCAGGGTCTGGGTGTCCCAAACATGGATAGCAGCATCTCTTCCAACCTAGATCAGAGGGTTAATTGGGCTCTCTGCTCACAGAAGTTCAAAGCACACCAATAACAGTAATTAGCATTATCATATCTTTAAAACCCTACGGAGGGTTGTCATCTGCCCTATTTTATCTTTTTCAAGATTTTTTTTCTTATTCAAAGAAATATCAGTGGGTGGTCTCTAAAACTATCAGTATTCATGGTATCATGTATCCTGATGTCTGAATGTGTATGTATACACTGAATACATCATAGTCAGTACCAGGTATCAGGAAAGTGCCCATCAGCTTTTATCTGAGCAAGGCTGTTGAAAGCTCCTACACTACAAAAATACTGCAACTGAGCCATCAAAGTCCAAAACCTTCTAGGAAGGAGACAAAATACAGCTCCTGAGTTCTACATGAGAGATTAAAAGTAAATATAAGGCCATAGCACAAGACTGGCAGTGTTTATGTTATACAGGAATAGTTTCATAATCACCTCMAAGAGTTTCAGCAGGGGAATAGGAAACAACATTCAGTTTGCCCAGATTTAGGAGGAAACAATACATTTGAGGAAAAAGAGAATGGCATKTTTTCTAATTCCATATAAAAACATTATTGCAGACACTTTGAACTCCCCACCTGCCCAGTAGCCACATAGTCCTTGATGGGGTGGATGCTGAGGCTGAGGATGTCGTCGTCGTGGCCGAGGTAGAGGCGCTGCGAGTGCTGCTGCCGGTTGTAGACAACGGCCACAGCGGCGATGTGATAAACCACCTCCCCTGCCTGCGTGTAGAACAGGTTGTTCCTGCAGTCATAGCCCCTGTACCTGCAGCA
>JACDOX010000093.1:1198904-1242373 GCA_014549065.1 Cardinalis cardinalis
AGCTCAATCACAGAGACTGCTCCCCCCAAGAGCAGGAATTCAGGGATCTTCTCAAAGGTTACTTTGCACTCAATTCCTAAATCAGCACTGATTTCACAAAAAGGCTGTATCTTTTACATAGAATTGTGTCCAGGTAAGCTCCACAAGGAATTGGATTGGAGCAGAAATCTATCAGGCATTTGAACAAATCACAGTTTCACAAGCAATTAACAGAGACTCCAGGAAACATCAGGTGTAGTGAGCAACAAGTACAAAATGTGATTTCATAAAACTGAACAGTGATGCATTATTAATCAGTGTTATAAGCTTCCCCTGTTCTTTAACAAAGAGAATCATGGGATGGTCTGGGCTGGAAGGGACCTTATGGATCACCCAGCTCCACCTCCTGCCATAGGCAGACACATCTCCCACTGCTCAGGTTGCTCAGAGCTCCACCCAGCCTGAAATACAACTGAAAATAGAAAATTTATATCTGATATTCTAAGAATTACCCTAGTAACAATGACAAACAAATTAATTGTGGGTAAGCATCAAAAATGCATTGCTTATGCTCTGATATGAGTTATTAGAGTACCCCAGCAATGTTAATCAATCAGAAATAGCAAATATTATTTGGTGTTACCTTACCCATGTATAAACTGCAGCTTCAAGCTGTCCTCGGGCGCTCTCTCTCTCTTAAGGAAGGGCACAGAATGGTTTTTCTCTTTACTTTGCTGTTTCAGCTGAGGTAGGTCTTCTTTGTAAACCTAAAGAAGAATTGCTAAAGTTAACTGCATGTCTCTGGTTTTCTGAATAGTTGTGTATGTGAGTGAAAGTGACTTTAAGCATGAAATTTAATATATGCTAATGTGATGTAGRGTGGTTACAATGCAGAGGCAGGCACTATTGTCCCCAGCCCTCAGAGGATAATAAATCTTTCCTGAGCAATGAATTCTCCTGGTCCGAGTGGCCCACAACAGCAATCTGGAGCAGCAGCAGCAGAGTGCATTCTTTCTAGAAGATTCCAGTGTCACTTAGTGAAAAGCAATGCAAATGGTGACTGGGAGTCTCCAGGTGTTTTTTAATTGCATCTGTGCTTCAGTGTCCAAGTTCAAAGCTGAGCATGAACTGCTGCTACCTTGGAATTATGGTGAAATACACAGGAACCAAAACCACTTCAGTGATCTGCCAACATGTCCACAACCCCAAAGTATAACTACAGATCTATAAATACACAAAATACTTTCCATTTAAACACTTTAGAAATGCTAAAACTCTGTGGAGATACTAAGGGTGCTTGAAGCATCCCCAAACAAAATCCATCTCAATGCTGAAATGTAGCTTTAGTAGCTTTAGTGTCTGTTTTCTGTGCCTGTATTTCTTGGACAAATGGACAATGAAATTGCCACTCCCACAGAAATCTTCCTGACTTCCAAGAAGCAACACTGGATTTTTGGAAGAAAGGAGAAGAAAGAAACAAACTCAGAGAAACAAAATACTTGGGCATCATGTTCTGATGCATCTCAAAATGTAGAATCCTCTCCGCTGCTTCAGCCACAATACTAAAACCACCCAAACCAAACCCAAATTCTCAAAATAAGATTAATGTTTTTATTTCCCTGTGCTTTTGTCAAATATTTCCTTTAACAAAATGCCAAATGCAGCTTCTGCTGGAGGCTGTCTCCCATTTCCCATGAGAGATGCTGTTTTAAAAATGCTTCTGGTTTTCCATGCATTAACCTGCTTGGAATATTGCTCTTGAACTGCCTGCAATGACATTGTCACTTGTAGTTTTAAAACCCAGATGTCCTTTTTGACACATAGACAGTGTGGAGGAGGATGGTGACTGATTTGAATACAGATGGAAAATCAGGAGGAGGAGGGGAGGAGGAGAATGACCAGCACACCAGTGAAACTGGGAGTGAATGAAAGGAAAAGGAGAGAATTTGGCAAAATCTCTTTCTTTTGTCAATCATGATTGATCTCTGTAATAAACAGGTGAAAGAAGCTGTTGGCAGAAGGACCTGTGCAATTTATTGCAGTCTAGAAAGTGAGGTGAAAAGATAAAGGATGCCCTTGCCTTAAGCCTGGAATGTTAGAGGTGAACTCCCCACATCTCAGAAGCAGCCCCCTGCCAGCCATTAAACCCCTTAAATCAACATGAACCAACTTATTCTGTGATTTTCCCCCTTAGTACAAGACCCCAGTCCTGCTCTGAGGAATTTCTGACCTTTCCCCATTGCAGCTGAGAGCTCACAGGACAAGGGGACAGGCAACACTCAATGACAACAGCTCCTGGAACCAGGTTCAAGTGACYTGTAAATAGTCAAAATCACAGAGTGGTTTGGCTTGGGAGGRACCTTAAAGATCACCTTCCAATCCCCAAAACACTTTTCAATTCTTGTCTCCAAACCCTTTCAAATTCTCRTCTCCAGCTCAAGGGTTTATGTAGATTGGTTGCATAATCAGCTGAATTCCATCAAAATAACTGAGAGCAGTCCATGAGTCAGCAGTAAACTTCCTCTCTGTGCTGAACAGTGATGGGAACTTGCCAGGTAATTGGCCCTGRGAGTTATTTCACACTCACCTGGCGATCATAGTTGATTTGAGCTTCCTGCTCAATGTCAGAATCCAACTCTGGCACATCAGATAAATCTGAATCTGATTCCTCACTGTAGGAATCAACACCACCCTCTGCTTAAAAAAAAAAAAAAATTAAAAATCTATATATTGAACAAATAAAATCACAGGAAAATCGTATGTGACATTTTTATGTAATTTAGACTACGGGCAAAGCAGTATTCAAGAAATCTGGAAGCTCAAGCAGCTTGTAAAAGTCACGGGGGCTGACTGAATGTGTCAGCCTTCATTTCTGTCTCTCCTGTTTCCCTGCCCGGGGCAGGAAGGTGGCAGAAAGAAGCAAAATCACTGAGCAGCTACTGGTACAGTTCCAGCATCAGAGAATTCTGCTTTCAAAACAGGGTCTGGAGAGCAGAGACACAGAAATGACAAATAAAAGCTTTCACTGATCATTGTTTGTGCTTAAAATATTTGCTGTAATTTAGATAATTTACCAAATTGRGCATGTACAGAGTGAAATTTTGCCCTTCTGCTGCAGGGAATCCCAATTTTAGCAACCACGATGACACAGTTCATATGGCTTTGGTAGGATATTATAAAGATCATGACTATAACAAGAAGAATGTCTGAAGTACAGCTACTGCWTAAGTATGAGAAATTTGTTGTGAGATACGTGAGATTGCATTGAAAAATAAAATTAGACAATTAAACGTGTAGTGTGACTTATGAATTCAAGTTAGATGGCTAAGGTTGAAAATTTAATTATCCAGTCCCTCTAAATGTCTTCTTTCACATACTTTGAGGAATGCTGTTTCTGTATTCCCAAACACAAATATTGCAGACTGCAGCAGCTTTTAACGTGGCCCAAACCAAGGCTTGTCTTTGACAGCTTCAATGTCCCAAACATGCTGAGCATATGCAATTCCAAAGAATTATGAWTTTTTTTTCTTGTTAAATCAATAAGACCTCTTCCAGCAGGGCTGCATTCTGTGCTGATTTAATTTAACAAGAACAGAGATGATGTTTACCTTGTGGGGAGGCTTCCAGGATGCCATTGGTTATCCCTTCTGGAACAAACCTCCACTGAAAAACGGAGTGATCAGCACCTCCTGTGCTCAAAACCCACTGGAAATCGTGGGACCAGCGCACATTGGTGACATGGGCTGAGTGCCCAACGTATTTCCTGAATTTAGCTCCTGAAAACAACAGGAGAACTGCTGGTAGCTAAGGGGAAAAATTAACCTTGTAACTAATGAAGTTAGGTTCCTAACAGAAACATACACTTGTGAAAGCTGAAAACCAAAAAATACTCAAATCTTCATTTGATATGGTGATACAAAAGTAATTATGATATAAAAATAAGGCATAAAATAATATGGACAATATCTTCAATTGTCAGAAAAGTACTTCAACCTTGGCAGGAACTATCAGACACACACAAAGTTAAATTTTCACCTTTCTGGCCATGAATGCCAGTGTGAACAAAACACATGCATTATATTTCCTAAAACACAAATTTTGAAAATACACTGAGATGCGATATCAACTTAAACACTGAAGCTCACAGAAAGGCAAAAGGCTGTTTGATTTGGATTGCTGGCTTTATGCTTGGCACAGTGCAAATCCTGAGGAAGCAGCCACACATTCTCAACACTTCTGAAAACAGCTACACAGAGAGGGTTAAAGTCTGCTCTCTGTATCCATTAATACTCACAGGAATTGTGCACACACTAATTGGAATTTCACACCAGAACGAAAAGCCAACATTAAAAAACACACTGATACAGTATTAAGGTAAATCTTGCATTTTCAGCCACACAAAATTCCATCTTACCTTTCTTTAGGCACGGAAATCTGAATAATTTCACCAGGCCAAAGTCATCACCAGTCACCAGCACGGAGCTGTTGTAATTCCCATCCACAGAGTTGACATCTGTGATGTTTGTGTATTTTGGCCAAATTCCACTCACTTCAGAGCCTATCACACAGGTCCATGAGGCCCAGTGAATTCCTTTGATCTCCTCTTTGCTTGTTAGATGTTTCCCAGCTGAAAATGTGCAGGTGAATAACCAATTTCATCATTTGCTTTTTAGAGACTCTGTTTCTTTTCATCATATTTATCTGTGTATTCTAGTTGTAATTAATTTTTAACCTCAATTAAGAAGAGTCACAATCTTCCTTTAAATTACTATAATCTCTCTTTTGTGGTGTTTGAAGACAGCACACATCTGAGGAGTTCTAATGCAGCTGCATTAGAAATAATTAGAATWTTAATGAGAATTAGTATGCTAATTAGGATTGGCATGATAAAAACATATGAAAGTGGAAAAACTTCATAATTCCAAATCTAYCAAAGAAATGCCTTCAGTAAAAAGTACTGTGAATAGCCAAGAGTTCCTAGAACACTTTCAAGTGCTAGAAGGTTAATAATACAAAATTTTAAATCATGCTCATGTGCTAGTAGGAGTTTTTAATCCACATTAAGTCCCTGAAATGTCAGTAYTTGGTCAGTCAGCCATTCTGTGGTATTTTTTACTTACAGGGGCTGTTTTAGGAGTTGATTGAAGGCTGCCAAGCTAGCTCAAAAGAGCCCCAGATTTTATTTCTAAAGCTTTCTTCTGCAAAAGTTTCCTCTAAATATTAGAAAGCATTCTCAAACAAGGGTGAGAATAAATAAATGAGTTATCAGTGTTGTTTCTACCAACATTGAGAACCTCAGCAATTCGAGCTGACTCAAACAGTTCTCCTATTTTTAGTTACAATCTTAAAAATATCCTGATCACTAACAGGAATCATTCATCAAGGAAGGACAATAGGGACAGAGGGGCTYTGGTAGTTACCTAAGAGTGAGTCAMCCTGTAAAAGTTGCTATGAAAAAATAYGTAATGTACACAGCAGAGACAGCTTTTCCTTAAAGCTGAGGATATTAAAAAAATGAGCAGTGGGTATTTCTCCATGTTCCAGCCAGGAAACTCCACTTTCACCTGTAATATTTGTATCATATTTGTGGCGTTCTCTTCAAACCAAACCCAAATTTTAACTGTTCATAACACAAGCCCCTTGTAAACTTACAGGGCATCTTATAGAAGAGCCTCTCTCCAGCACCATCGTTGGTCTGCAGGAACTTGCTGTCCACAGACCAGTCAATGTGGGTGATAAAACTGGAGGATTTGTTGCATTCCCCAATTTTTTTGTATCTCTGGGCCACGGCGTAGATGTCCACGGGCCCATCGTTGGAGCCCACGGCCAGGTAGGAGCCATCGGGGGAAAACTTCATCTCATGGATCACCTCCTTGCGGTCCTTGATGTGAACCACCTCGGTCATGTCCCTGCAGGGGCCACAGGGGACAGTCACAGCTGCACRCCCAGCAATTTGCAAGCCACAGATAAGACAGATGCACTGAAWAATTTGCACAATAGAAATCAGATTTTGCTTTAAATATCCTTTTTTTGGTGGATAACTTCCTATTGCTTCCATTGATTCGAAGCATTTTTTAAGCAGCAGACAGAAATCACTGTGCCTGTCCACAATGATTCTCTTCACCTGCTCTAATGAAGTACTTCAGTMCTTTACTGAGATACATTTTGTAAGYRTATCTTTTAAATCCTGACACACAGCACTTTTAAATCAGGGTCCTGAAAGGAGAAGCATTCCTAACCCAAGGCAGAGATTTCCAGGAGGCATCAGAYAAATTAACAAGGACAAGATTACTGGGAGACTGGGATGCTTCTGCTAGCACCATCTAACCCAAGTTTATTGAGATACATTTTGAAAATRTATCTTTTAAATCCTGACACACAGCACTRTTAAAAGCAGGGTCCTGAAAGGAGAAGCATTGATTTTAAGCGTTTTTTAAGCAGCAGATAGAAACCACTCTGCCTTTCCACAATGTTCCTCATTCTCTTCACATGCTCTAATGAAGTACTGCTAGTACTTCAGTACTTTACTGAGATATATTTTGTAAGCATATCTTTTAAATCCTGACACACAGCACTGTTAAAGGTAGGGTCCTGAAAGGAGAAGCGTTCCTAACCCAAGACAGAGATTTCCAGGAGGCATCAGACAAATTAACAAGGACAAGATTACTGGGACACAAAGATGATTAACTTCTTTAGAAGAATAGTCACTGGGAAGGCTTTTAAATGAATWTGAACAGCTCATTTAAGTTTTGTTAAAGGCATTCAAGCAGAGCATTATAAGGGTTTTCCCAGGCTTTTCCCTCCTATCAGTTTGGAGTTCCAAGTATTTTAAGTATATGTTTGGCAAACACATGGAGAATAGTCAGGAGTGGGTAAATTCTTCCAGGTAYCAATTAAAACAGCTTTTGTGTTTTGAAATCACACTGGCAGTTTGGCTATTTCACTCTATGGCAAATTTAAGGCTTTACCTGCTTTTATGTGCCCTCCATAACAGCATTTCAGATAGAAAACRCTTAAGATGCAGCCATGTAGAAAAAGGCTTTCCACTTACACAAAAAGTACAATTCAGGTTTATCTTGAAAATACTTACAAATGTCTTTCGATCACCAATTATTTTGCCTGGTMTGTGTATGACAGGAAATAAATCATCAGAGAAGAAGATCCCTCTCCAAACTATGTTCTCTCTGTTACCTGCACATTTCTTCTCACTAAATACCTGTATAATTTCAGACTACAGGAAAAGAGCCAAAATTGAAAATCTTAAATTTTATCAACATTATTCCTAAGAACCAATATTTTAAAATTTATTAAAGCATAGATTTTCTCCTCTTTGCCAAACTACCGTCACTTAAAAGGGATATGGATGTACCTGCAATTATTATTTCTTCTTCTTCTCATAAGATACTCAGTATTTTTTCATCTTACCTGACTCTGAGGACGATGAAGGAGCCATCCTTCATCCCAAGTGCCAGCTGGGATCCGTCAGGACTGAAGGACACGCTCCGTACGGCCTCCTCCATATTGCAGCGAGCGATCAAGGCATGGTCAGCAAGGCTCCACAACCTGCCCCAAAGGGAAGGGAAAGCAGGAGGGGGCTTTTCCTGACTGCCCAGGGTTTGGGTGTCTTCAAGAGGAACCCCAAAGGTCTAACTCAGCTGGGAAAATCACTTGCACACACCCCTTGTGTTAATATTGTGTAAAGGATTGAGCTCCTTTCAACCTGAACACAACTGTGGTAGAAGAAAACAGAGTGAAGCTCAATTACATCATCATTTGGTGTTATTTCCAAACTTCACTTATCTGACTGAATTCCCCAAAGTGAATAACAAAAATGAAGCTTCTGTAGACAGGAAGGGTCAATGCAGCTCACAGTGAAATTTTCACTGAAAGCAACACTCAGGGAACATCAACATTCCAACCACAGGGAAAACTTTCTTGTCCTAACTCTAARTGAGCCAGGAGACAAAACTGCATATTGATTCCCTCATTCACATCAATGCAATTAAAAAAAATTAACCAGTAAATTAATGTCCTAAGATAAAGGCAAATAATGCCCCAATATTTTTCTGAAGGAATGGAAGGAGCTTCCCAAATCACTACAGGCTGACCCACCAAATCTCAGTAGTCTGCATGACTTAGAAATTTAAAGAACAATTGAAATAATGGGGAAAAAYGCATAAAAGACCTCTCTCAGGGTAGAGAAATTAAGACAACAGTACCCAGCTGTGGTGGTGTTCACAGGGGTCCCAGGATGAGGGAAGAGATGAGAATCTTGACTCCATGTTTCAGAAGACTGATCTATTATTTAATGATATATATTATATTAAAGGAAAATTATATACTAAAACTATACTAAAAAAATAGAAGAAAGGATTTCATCAGAAGGCTTGAAAGGAATAGAAAGGAATGGAATGATAATAAAATCTTGTGACTGACCAGAGAGTCTGAGACAGCTGGACTGTGATTGGCCATTAATTAAAAGCAACCACATGAGGCCAATCCCAGATGCACCTGTTGCATTCCACAGCAGCAGAGAACCATTGGTTACATTTCATCTCTGAGGCCTCTCAGCTTCTCAGGAGGAAAAATCCTAACAAAAGGATTTTTCAGAAAATGTGTCTGCGACACCCAACTATCTTTGTTTTGAGGATAGAGTCATCAATGTCATGTCCTGATAACATCTTCAGTAAAATATGTGAATTATGAACCAGCAGATGTGATTATGTGCTAAACTGGAGAAAAGAACAATTTGTGCAAGAACTGTAACGTGAMACTGGATGGAGTTGTAGAAGAAATCTGGCCAGAAAGGAACACCCAGGCTGGATGGAGATGCTACTGTGAGTTACAGTAAAAGCTCTGGAACAGTAACAATTCCTGTTTTTACTGAAGGCACTGGCACCAAGGATGTGGATGCCACTGAGCTCAGCTCTGCACAGGGAGCTGGGAGGCACTGGGAGCACAAGAGGCTTCAAAGGAGAAGTTCTGTTGTWGGCACTGGAATAAACAGCATAAACACAACTTGGATGGAGCCCGAAAAGAAGGTGGAAAATAAATGAATGTGGGATATTGAAACTGTTTTCAAAGACAAACATGAAATAGGATCAAGAGTCTTGCAGTCTCACGAGGGAGAAGCTGTGAGCCCAACATAATAAGGAACGAACCAAGAAGGCTTTGGAAAGATTTTAAAGAAAACACTAGGATACAACTGTTGCTCCAAAATGTTGCTTCCACATAAATCAGTTTGTCCAATACTCTGGAAGCCAAATTGCAAAACATGACAGTTTATTTAATAAATGTAATAAATAATTCTCTATGCCTTCAAAAAATTACAATTTTCCCCTGCTCCYGTGGTAAGAGATAGGGAAGAGGCAGCTTTCCTAGTTGAGACGGTTTGCTTTGGAAATTTAAAATGTTAGAAACCTATATTTGGCTAGAGACTTCTCTCAGCTGGTCTAGGAAAAAATACAGTCAGTCCTCTTCTCATTCAGACACCCCAGACACAAGAATTCCATCTGACTCACTAAATACTTTTATTTCTAAACCAATTTAGGTTTCTACTCTTTGAAAAATAGTGTGATAATCAACTGCTAAGAAAATTTACCCAATGAAGGGCAATACAGAAACATCCCCATGGATGCAATTCAAATATTACAGAAAAATTGTAGGAAAATCCCTTTGTGTCCTTTTTTATCTTAATGAAAGTATTTATACATTTCACTGGAATTCCCCACAYGAAGCCATAGTCTATAAAAAAATCCCAGTAGCATTCAAATCCCACCCTCTCTAGTGCCCAAACAGCTCAAAGATGTGTGATGTCAGGCAGTAAAATCCCTGCACATTTGAGATCTCCAAAGGCATCAGGGATAGCAGAACTGCTCCAACAGAGATAAGAACGATAAGAGCAGCACCAATCAAGGTTTGATGTGCACACAGATCCTGCAGTGCTTCCTGGAKGGCCACGAGCTGGGTCAGGCTCTGAGTCAGCAGCACCTTCTCCAGCTCCAGGAGCTGAATTACTCTGCCCACCAAGGGATGAGCTCAAGACAAGAAATCCCATCTTAGTGGGACTTATTGGCTTGAGGGCAGTGCAATGCTAATCCCAGCTCTGCAGCCCTTCCTCCAGAACTGACCTGCACCCTGCCAGGACACTTGTGCCTGTCTGTAACACTGGGCAGGCAAACCCCAGCAGAGGAGACCATTCATGCAYTGCACAAACTCAAAGAAATAATCCTCTGTGGGGAACAGGGAGAAAACACAACTGCAGAGAACAGCTGGTTGTTCTGTGGGGCTCCCATCTGGATTTTAATTGAGGTTAGAATGAGATGATGGATGGCAGGGATAGGAAACCAGTACAAGTGAAAAGATTGAAAGGGAAGAAAAAAGAAATCCCAGCTGGGCAGCAAGCCTCAAGGTAGAGGTGAATCATAATGTGCAATCTGAAGGAGCAATAATCAGAAGCAGGGTGTATGGTAGGAGATGGATTTTTGGCACTCAGGAAAATCCCCATCTCTTTAATCACAGGTAAATAATCAGTTCCACTGGGCAGAGTCCATGCTCAGGTGAGAACACACAGCAGCTCTGTGGATGTGGRCTCAGGAAGAGTCTGAGCTGGAAAAGGAGCGTCCTTGACTTTGTGACAATGTCCACAAATATGCAGACAAAATTTAAAAACGCTGCTGCAATGCCTGAAGACACAAGTGGAGTAACTAAACACAGGATCACAGAATATCCTGAGTTGGAAGGATCACTAGTCCAGCTCCTRGCCCTACACAGACACCCCAATAATTCCACCCTGTGCATCCCTGGGAGTGTTGTCAAAATGCTCCTGGAGCTCTGGCAGCCTCAGGGCTGTGACCATTCCCTGGGGAGCCTGGGCAGTGYCCSACCACCTCTGGGAAAGAACCTGTCCCTAATATCCATTGCAAACCTCCCCTGACKCAACTCCAGCTSTTCCCTTAGGTCTTGTCACTGGCCACAGACAGAAGCAATCAGTGTCTGCCCCTCCACTCCCCSTTATGATGTTRGTGCATTTTCATTAATCTCATTTTCTGGCATTTTAACTGAATTAGTTTTAGATCAGATTTCCTAAACACTCAAGGCTGAGGCAAATACCTTCTGAGTAAAACASTGGATAAAAGTATTTAGGCTTTAAGCTTGTTGCTTGATATTACCAGAAGAGAAATATGAGGTGACCATTCCCAATTTAGATCCCCTGTACACAGCAGGAATAAATCATTAATACCACCAGAAGATATAAATCCAGCATATTTTGAACATAAATTCAGATTATTTTTATGCGATGTGWGGCACCCAAATATGAAAACTGAAGAGAAAAAACAAAGTTGCTAAGAAAAATATGGGGGGGGGAGGGTGGAATGTTGTCTTAAGAGAGKCAGCACACAGCCAGCAAGTCAATCCATTACAAAATTACAACCTCAGGTGCATGTGCAGCAATGAAATGAAGAAAACGAGTGCAGCCTCACCGCACGGAGCGATCGTCGCTGCCGGTGACTGCCAGAGGCTTCTTGGGGTGCACGGCCAGGGCCCAGAGCTCCCCCTCGCAGTGGCCCTGCATGATCAGCATGGGCTTGTCCCTCTCCCTCACCAGCACCTCGAAGATCTCGCTGTCCTGAGTCCCTGCCAGGAGCCGGTCGGCTTTCCAGCACACGCTGCGGATGGACAGGCCTGGGGGCACAGCGGGAGCCGCCCTCAGTGCCAGCCGTGCCAGGGGGGCACAGCCAACACTGCGGCAATTCCAGATGTGAAATACAAATATTYGTGATTGTGATATGTGTGGAAACTGACCATGGGACAGTTATAAAGACGAATTCTAACAATAACTGAGGAAAGTAAAGCATGGAAGAAGGTC
Source organism: Cardinalis cardinalis (assembly GCA_014549065.1). Taxonomy (NCBI): domain Eukaryota; kingdom Metazoa; phylum Chordata; class Aves; order Passeriformes; family Cardinalidae; genus Cardinalis; species Cardinalis cardinalis. The sequence goes on from JACDOX010000093.1 coordinate 1,210,753, forward strand.
TTTGAACCTATCTTCGTAATTMACCTTGGTTGATTTAGGAGCATTTGAATTAAAGTGTTAAGGATGTTGCTCTTTGCTTGTAGTTAAGCCTTAAAGAGTTTTGCAATAATAACCTTTTGAAGTATAATTTCAGAATATTGCTTGTATCCTTGAAACTATAGCTTTGGAATATATATAAAGGAAATATGCTTATCTCATGCCTTAACAAAACAATGAAAAGCAGCTTGAGAAAGGAAGATGAACATCAACTCAAGGATTTATAGTTTCAACCAAGAGAAGCTGGACATCACTGTTATGARATTTATAGTTCTTGCAATTAAAAGGTGGACCCACATCTGGGGAGCTGGACTTCACCAGATGGGACTCRTCTTCCTTCTTTCAGAAACCGGATCACCACCATCTGGGGATACTCCTTTTGGGATACATCCTGAGGAAAACTAAATCACAATAGTGTATAGAGTTGTGACATAAAAAATTGGGAATAGAAACTGCTGAGAAATGAGTTTATTATTTATGAGTACCTCTATAAATACCTGTAAGCCTCAACTATCAGTGTGCAGTTGGAGGGAAAACTCCCCCCACTGTACCCAGTGCTGTATTGCTCATACTTTACCATATTAATTAATAAATTGATTGCTGCTTGAATATTGGCCTAGTCAAGCTCCTTATTTATAACACAGAGGCCATTCCCAGCTGACATCTTGGGCACTAAGGTCACACAGAACATCCCAGCTGATTCAAAGCTCAAGGCAGACCTGTCAGACTTTCTCCGTTTGGCACACAGAGAGAAAGCTCAATCCTGGGAAAACACGCTTGCTGCACACCTCGGGAATTTAAAAAGCAGCTCCATTTCACAGGATTTAAAGATCTAAATTTTATATTAGTTGTGAAAAATGCATATTTTACAATTGGCTTTTCACAAATATTAAAATGAATATTATATGTGTTGTGTTAGAAAGTTATGCTGTATTAATTCTCTTAAGTAGTGTGTTAAATGTAGTTTTAGGTTATAACAAAATGGTAAAATAGAAACTATGCTACGTAGGATAATTTTTTTCTAAAGAAAGGACTTGCAGTGAGACAGTAGCCACAGGACACCTAAATCCGTCAGAGAAAGAGAATTTATTGCTCCAGTATCAGGAGAAATGAACTTCTTCCCACCTCACTCGGGTAGGATGACGCCGTCAGGATTCAGAGGAAGAAGCTGAGGATGACCAGACAGAATCCTCATGTGTTTGAATGGAATTTATGCATCATGTATGAAGTGTATGAATATGCAACAGGCTGTTGTTTTTAAGGTTAAGGTGTGTCCTTTTTCGGGTTTATGCTGCCCAGAAAAAGGTACCCGGACATCCGTAACTCTTTGTTTTTATTGTCTCATATTGTCCGAATTCAAATTGTCCAAATTATTATTCCTCTAATTGTATTATTATTTTTATAATCATTTTATTACTATTAAACTTTTAAAATTTTAAAAACAAGTGATTGGTGTTTTTCACATTGGTCAAGGGGYTCCTGTGACTGAAGCTGGTTTATTCCCTTTTCCAGTGCTTTACTTTTTTGCGCATTCAAATAAAATTTTAATGGTGAATTTAAATGSTTTGTGCCCATGTATCACACTTCTCCTCTTTAATCAAAATGGATTATTTAAAAAAACAGAAAAAGACATCCCTCCTCCCCAGACAAAAATCAACAGAATTTTGTTTGTATAACTTTAAGAGAACTTGATCTTATTCACAAATCTGATCCCTACTTTSCACCTGGAATTTTACTGACCACAAGGTCAAAAACACCCTCTCAGCAGGCTGATCAATTTGGTAGCACTCTCTGGTCAACTGCTTGCAGGGTTTGTATTTTCTGTTCCAGTGCATGAAAAAAGTTTGGATAATAGATCTGGATGCTGTGAGAYGTGAATTAATAAAAAAATCCATTTGTCATGCAGTCAAGGTCAACCACATCATCATTTTCACATTTTTTGGAACCAAATACATAATGCAGAGAAATATTGGTCACATAAATAAAATATTCTCATCTCCTGAGAAGGTTAAATTAATCCTAATTTATTTTCCTGTCCACTTCCAACAGCTTTTAATTTTTCTAATGCCATTTTATGACTTAGCTAAATTCATACTGAAGTTCTGACACTCATCTTAGTACATATCAATGGAATTCAGACTGGAATTTGGTGGAAGATGGACACTGTTCAGATTTAGAATACAAACACACCTTTGGATGTGGGAAAGGCAATGTTCTCTGGGAGCACATGAAGAAAGATTATCTGCTCTCAGGGTTTGTTTGACAGACAATGCCTTTGCAAAATGCTTGGAAACATAACTGGGAGGGACAGAAGGTCCCAGGTAAGCATTAAGGCTCCACTACTACTCAAGGCTTCAGATGTGCTTAAATTCATCAGTGCCAATGACAACTGAAAGTGAAGCCCCACTTCCAGAGGTTGGGAGTAGCCTCAAAGGCAGTCTTCACTGGCCCAGATCTTTGATTTTTGGTTATTTGTTGCTACTGTTTCCTAGAAATTCATGATAAACATGATGACTGAGGCTGCAAAAAACTACATAAAACCAGGAGTGCASAGCACAGGGACTGCTGCTTGGGTGTCTTTTTGAGGTCTAAATTCTATGAGTGAACACTACACCCTTGATAAAGYGTGCATCGTGATCCATGAGATTGTAAGTGCTTCAAATCATAAACTAAAGTGATGACTGAGCTCATAGAAAGCAGGATTAGATTCAACAAATGTGATTATCACCAATTTAATAACATTCTCTCCAACAAATCTGCCAAGTGCCACCATTCCAAGTGCATGAGTAGAGCGTTCAGATGGTCAGCATCTCTGAGTATCAGGTTCCAAAAATCTCAATTAGTTAAATGAATTGCAAGTAATTAATTAATTAAGGATTGACTAACTTCATTCTCCCATCTTAAGGTGTTTAATTAGCTCTCACTTATCTTCTTGCATTTGCATGGTGGGGAGCAGCAATGTCATCCCTGTGTTTATACCATGAACCATGGAACACTCCACAGGTTACAGAATTGTCAGAGAGGGAACGCAGATCCAAAATAAATACAGTCATTAAGTTAAAAAATCAGCAGTATGCAGAGACATCTATGCTTCACAYTAAATGCTGTCACAATCCATTACCCAGATGTGTGAAAAACCATTAAAGGAATAGCTCATTACCTTTGTATCCTTGCTCAGTCTCCCTGAGATCAATTTTAGTGATTGGTTTGAACTCAGTGTCCCACAGCCGAATGCAGCCATCTCTCCCTCCAGTGGCAAAGCCTTCTTCACAAGCATACATACTAAAAATTCCAGCCTGTCAACCAACAGCAGCCCAAGTTTTAAAGGTCTTTACAAGAAATTTAAACACACAGAGCAAACGTTTTCAAACAGACTCTTGTTAAAGGCCAGAAACTGCTGGCACAGAAGTGTTGCCCATCCAGAAAGCAAACCAGCAAACACAGCTTTTATTTCAAGTGCTCCACTCGAGTGGTTTATGTAGAAACCTTAGTGCAAATAGCAGTGACACAGCCTATCTGCAGAACTTCACATCTAGGTTTGGTAATATTATGACAAGGACAATTGAAGAACTAGTGGAGCACTTAAAGTAAAGAGTTCCCCGTGATAAACAAAACCAAGCAAACAAGCAATACAAATGTTCTTACAGGAGCAGAGGTGACTGAGACATTCATCATGAATTCAGTTCAGACATCGTTTGGGATCTGACAGGAACTGAAAGAGTGTCAATTCATTCTTTTGTTGAAAACAAGTTTCTATTACAGTTTGAATTTCTCCTTGGTTTTGAAAATGCCTCATGATTAATGACTGTGTTGAACTACCTTGGAATAGTTCAAGGAATGCCTGCTGAGCCAGAGTTTTATCAGAAAAACCTTGGTTAGGAGATAAGTTGAACTGCATGGAGATAAATACAATGGAGAGAAGACCTCAATTTTCAAAGTGGCCTTGTGCAACATCTTCATAAATTAATATTCCTAATTATTAATTACATAGAGATTGCATGTTAGCAATGGCAAACTCCATAATTCATCACATTATGTATAAAGAGGTTGTATTTAATCATTTTAATGAACCTAACTAAAATTCTGCAAACAGAATTCTGCTACTATACTACAGGGGTTATTGCTCGCCAAAGACATTCCTGTGTTATTGCAGYTGCAGTTTCATGGTAGTTCCTCAGGTAAAATGTCCCGCTGACTCCAGTCTCTCTGATTCATAGATTAGGGAGTACTTTTGAAAATAATCAGTACTTAGATCTCATTTGAAGAGGTTCTAAGAATCCTGATGAACTGTCACCATAACTAATTTTGAGAGATCAGAAAAAACTTATTATTCTTGCAGCGCTCTTTCTAGAACAAAACTATAGTAACAAGTGTTAGATGTCATACCACTTTTCTAAAGAAAACTGTCTTGTTTCTTTTTGATCAGACACCCCACATCAGAATGGCATTACCCACAGTCATATTCCAAATGGGAGCAGTCCTCATTTGAAATAAGACAAGGAAGTCCTACTGTGTCTTTATTGTAGCAAAACCAGAGAGAAATTAATTGTATTGGACTGGTTAGAAATCTAACACAATCCTGCACATCYCCCTTTCACTCTGTAATTATGAGAGCTCCAGACTGGGGGTGGTGGTTTGTGGGTGTGTGTTACGGAGGCAATTGGAGTAAACTCTTTGGAGTATGGCTGGAGTGCAAACTCCCAGATTCAACAGGCTTGCCCCACACTGAAGCTCTTCTGAGAAGTCAGTCTCCACCATTGGGAATTTCAGTGGGAAAATTCTTTTTAAGCTTAGATAATCTGCTTACCAACTATTTTTAAGTAAACTGATCATAACTGAAGCTACTCCATCTGTGAAACTTTAGGTGTACAGACTTCATTTGAGGTTTGTTTACTTGGTTATTTGAGGTTTGTTTACTTGGTTAGATGGAGGCTATGAATACCAGCAGTGTTGGCACTATCAGCTCAGCATCTGTTGGCAACATGTCAACAAATACAACATAACATCTATGTTCTTAATTACTGAACAGCCTCAGACATCCTTCTGACCTGAAACAGAAGGAAATCTTTGTAGCTAAGCCTTCAGGAAGTTTTTCAATACAATGAACAGCTCCTTATCAAACAGACATAAAACACCACTTACACTGTGYGCTCCTTGAATTGTGCGCACCAGGTTGAGCCCTTTCCAAACATAGATGTCCCCATTTAAAGCCCCAGAGTAGGTGATGTCTTCTTTAGCACAGGCTAAACACAGGATTGTTTGGAGATCTCCTGTTTTACCAAATATTCCTCTCTTTGCTGTCAAGGCGTTTCCACACAGTGTCCAGAACTGTAAAACATAAATGGCAGATCAGGAGAAGTTTCTGCAGAACTTCTGGTTTTTCACATTAGTGTGCAGATGTCAGACACACATCCTGACAGAGCAGTGTCTGGGCAGGCACTGAAGAGATTCCTTCAGTCCTATCAGAACATCCACTACTCCAAAGCCTGSCCATTTACCAAGGAAAGATCCAGGCAAATATAGAACATCTAAACTCAAAACAAAGGATCAAACTGCTTGAGGGAGTGAGGTTCAATGCTGCCTCACTGCCCCTTCTCATTCTCTCACTGTCCTTTGTCAAGTTTTGCTGGGAAGTGCCATCCAGACAAGTGCATGTTTTTAAACCCAAACAAATCCCATTTTTCTTGTCTGCAAAACACAGCTRCAGCACTGAAGTGATAAAATACTTTATCTTACACAACCTGTGTGCTGGAGCAGACAYTTCTGTCCTTCTCCAGAGCACTGAAAGAGTTCTGCCCCCCAAATACAGTCAGAGTTACTGAGAAACCATCTGTTCATGGGGACTGCAAACACTTGTACATGAGACAACTCCCTGACTTCCAGAGTAAGAGGTTCCCAAGTGAGGAAAGGAGACTTCCAGCTGCCACCCCAAAGTCATTGACATTCTGCAAAAAGGAATCTAAGACTGACTAGGGAGGAGAAGAAGAGTGAAGAAAACAGAAAGTTTGTCTCAGAAGGTTGTCTTTGGAGGTGAGCTAGAAATATCAGACTATTTGTTTTTTAGTAAGAGTGCTTTTTTAATTTAAATAAATATCATTTATCAAGCAGAGATCACAGTTTGTGTACTCAGCTCTCCCTCAAGGACCAGACCTTCCGGGGAAAGCAGAATAAAGAGAATATCAATGAGAGATGTGCTAGAGAAGTGCTGAAATCTCCAGTCCTGTCAGCACCACGACGTTCTGGACAGGTGCAAATACAGAACAGCAAATCTCTGGGGTGCAGCACAGCACAGTGTGTCAGTGGAGCCACCCCTGCTCTGTCATCTGGCAGACACTGGACAGGAATAGTGATGTGTCTGACATGGATTCACCATGTCCTTCTATCCCCACTTCATTTGCCGACAGCCAAATTTTTAGGTATTTTTCTAAAATTCTTTATTCCAGGAAATCCCTGGATCAAGACTTTTTATTTCAGCTCCTTCTCTGTTAATTCAATTAAATATTCCCTTCGCCTCACAACATCAGCCAATTTAGAAGGCAGAGGGAATAGTGTCCCCCAGGGCTCTCATTCCTTGAGTAAAACCTAAGTTCTAAATTCTTCCTCCTTGCTGGTCAGCTGAGGAAGGAGTGCTAGAAGGAAGGAGTTCTCTAACCCTGAGGCAGCAGTGGTAGAAGGGTGGAGGGAGGATCCTGAGCTCAGGGAGAGATTCCTGAGCTCCTGGGCTTTACCTCAGCTTCTAATCCCTGCTCAGCCAAATGAGCCAGCAGAACTGGACTGCTAAAAGAATAAACAGTCCAATTCCCACAGTGATACAATTCCTTCAGAGCTGTTATTATCACATTCCCACAGCCTCGTACCAAGGAGCTGCTGGAGCACCACTGGAGTGGAACACAGAGTAATTTCCCCTCCATGCTGCTTTTTTCCTATTTTTTGGCATCCCTTTATCTCCATGTATTTACCGTGCCTGGTATTCTCTGTGTTCAGGGTGATTATGGCCATTTTAAAGAGAAGACAGGTGCCAAACAAACACAGGTTTTGGAAAACAGCTTGCAGAACACAACAGATGGTATCACTGCTGCCAAAACCACCCACAGTTTGAAGCAGTGGTGGTTTAAGGGCACGAGCTTCTCAGGAACCAGAACTAGAGCTATTAACTGGTTTCCTAAACTTCAGTTAAAGCTCTTCCCACCCCAGTCATGTGAAATAATTGCCATCTGTTAGGAATGTTTGTGAGGAGACAGGAGAAAAAATAGAAACCTGAAAGGGATATTGGCAGACAAGGATTTGTTTCTAAGCTTTCCAAAGTCATAAGAATGTTTTATCCTAAACATCTAATATATATGTAGGTTTCTATTTCAAACACTTCCATAATAAAGGGTGACTTAGAGAAGCAAATAGTGGGGGACCAGAGTTCTGTCTCTGCAGGCCCTGCACAGTTCTCAGAGGTGTTACAAGAGAAGCCCAAGTGCAGGAGGTCATTCTGTTCACACTTTTTACCTTGGTTCCTCCTCCAGCTGCACAGTGACCCTCTGTGATGCTGGATGAGGGAAAGTCCTGAAGGCTGAGACCATTAGGGTGGAAGGGAGTGGGCAGAAGACCCAAAATTATAAGTATATCATGATGAAAATTACATCAAAGAATCTTCCTCACTTTCTTGTTCAGGTAATCTCCAGCTCAGGCACTGCTGAATGTCTGAACTGGCTTCAAACAAAACACTCTGCAAAATGTTCACATAAAGAAAGAAAAATATAATCTGTCCTATATTTCGAGTCCTCATCAGGTAAGAACATAGGTTTGGTTGGCTTTTTTTTTTTGTGCAAGTACTTTCTCCAAGTAAACAATGAAACCTCTTTACCTTTATGTGTTTTACTCCACAGCTGACAATTCTGTTTGGCTGATATTGATCCCAGGAAATATCAAATATCTGTTAAGAAATACAGTAAGCTGATATTTTAACCCATACAGTAATGGCATTTAGGTTCAGCTTGCTTTTACCAGTGCTTAGCCATAATTTCTGTTGGAACATATTACTAAAAATGAAGGAAACTATACAGATAAATTTGAAACTCTTWCTAATCAAAGATCAAGGCAAACACAGAGGGTTCCTCACATAGTTCTGTCAACACACTTCATCCTTGTCTCCCCACTGCCAATCCCTTCCAGCTCCAGGATGTTATTGAACAAACAATATTWCCATAGGCATTCTTTCCCACTCCCTCTTCTGTGGAGAAGCTCCTTTTGCTGGTTGGGAAAGTCTACTGGAACTAAGATTTTAGTACTTCCAGCCTATGTCCTGAAGAATTCTGATTATTTGGAACCTGATCTTACACTTACTGAGGTCAGCAGCAAAACTTTCACAGATGTAAAAACCATGTTATAATATGATAATATACATACAAGTTGTCAGAATGTGTCCGTAATTTATTTTAATGTAGGCATCCACGTGCTTATAATTGTCAGGGAGGTATTTTGATTATGCTAAACGTGGTAAAACACTTTCTAATGCTGAATAGCATTGTAAACTTWTACCTCATCAGTTCTCATCTTATGATCCTTTACCTGAAGCTAACAGAAAAGAAATATTTATCTCAATCAAGTTTCTTCTACAGGTAACTGTCTTAAYGGAAACTGAAAGGGATATAACTAAATTTGCCCTCAGAATAAATTGTCTTTTTGACACACTCAGAGACAAGATGATCTTTGTCCATGGAGCTCCCATTTYACATCTCCTACAAAGAGCTACAGATCATCCTACTCAGTGTGTAGGTMCAAGGTATTTCCTCCCTAGGCTTACTAACAGAGCATTGTGCTAGGTCTGGCCCAATGAGAAGGAATAAATATCTTGTCCAGTATTTTAAAAACCAGATAGAATGAACAGAATTACCTTTGCATCAATCTAACAGAAACAAAAATGACTTTTGAAACATCCATGCAGCTCCCAGAGAGAATCCAGGAATGCTCCCACACATTACCCTGTCAGAGTGGCCTGTAGCTGTTGCCAGGAGCTTTCCTCTCTTCCAGTCCCAAATACACACCGTGTTTTTGGCATCCAGTCCCACAGAAGCCAAACGCTGAGGAGAAACAACAGCAATCCAGTTAACAGGAAATCAAGCCCAAATCATTTTGCTGTAGCTCCCAGGATTATGTGCACAAATGGATTTTCCCACATGTGACCTGGGTTTGAATCACATTGCAAAAGCAAAGCCATTCACACTCAACATTTACTCACTGAAGAGAGCACTAAAATGTCTCATCTTCTCTAAAAGGTCAGGTTATTGATTTCAGGCCACCAATGTTCCATGTGAAATTCTTACCCTGAAACATCTGAGGTGCTTGTTTCAGGTGCACACCTCTAGCATTTTGATTTAYTAATCTGATAATAAAAGTGAAAGGGAAATAAAAGCTTTCACTAGTTCCAACTACTGCTTTGTTCATTATACTCATTTTGTTGAGCTTTAGAGCCAGAACTGGATGTACTTTTAGTAATTGCCTTTTTATTGCTTAGTGTATYACATCACCAGTTAAAATAACTAAAACAATGAACTAATAACCAAGCTCAATTGAAGTTTTATTGGTCATCAATTAAAAGAAATTAATTTTAATAATTTTCCCATCTCAATAATGGAAGAAATAAAAAGAACAGAACAAAATGAAGGTGGCATTCTGGCAGGGAAAAAGCAGTGCATCCATCTGTGACATGCCCAGAAGATCAGCCATTACTGTGGAAGTTGTAGGTCTTTTCCCTTCCAGTGACTGTCCTAATTTTGTCCACTTTATGTGAATTCTATAAAAAAATTGGCTCAAATCTTGAGTAAGCAAACTGTTTAAAATCTGGAACTGTCTGTGATAACACAAAAGGACTGAGCCAGCAAAGAAAGCAAGTGCCATYACCACAGACTCCTCTAAAATGCTGTATTAGGAAAAATATTAAATGCAATAAAGCTCTCAACAACTGAATAACAGAGAGAGGAAATAACTGTTCACAGAGGAGCAGAAGGCTCCAGCTTTCATTCTGTAGCAATAATTCAGAGAGCAGGTACTCGAGGCCTTCTCATCCCATTCCTGAGTGTAAATACCGAGTGCACGTCTATCCTCCTGGGAGAGCCCCTGGACAGCCTCTGCATTAACTGCAGTAGCTTCACACACACCCCACTGTCCCAGCAGTYAGTTTCTTGATTTAGAGAAATGAAATAGATGTTCTGGGACTTTGGTTTAATGAGAGATGACAACAGGCATTACTCTGATGCAAAACCTGCCTAGTTAATAATGCAGAACTCAACCACTGTCCAGGAAATGCACCAAGCAATGTGGTATTAATGAAAACAAGAACAAAACAAAAACCCTCCAAAAAACCCAACTCAACACCCCTCACCACCACCACTTATGACCTATACCACAAGTTCCTCCGAGTCCAGTCTTCTTCCATGGGAATAAAAATACAGAGAATTTAAATGTTCCTAGAGGAACATAAGGTTTTCACAGGGCAATCTGGATATGTGCTCAGATATTGTTGGGAGGAACAAAGTTCCCTGGGAGGGTTCACCCTACAGGGAGGACAGAACTCTGTCCACAGGCTCTGACTCATAATGGAGCYGTGAAGGGAGAGTTAAAGAAGTTTGTATGGTGGAACAAAGAAACAAAACYATGGTTTTTGCAGGAAGTCACAACGTGAGAGGATTTCTGTGCTTTAACAATACTCAAAATGTCAACAGAATTCAGAGTGCTGGAGCTGGTCAGTGTTACAGCACTCCCAGCTGCAGGGCCRCTGAGGACACAGAAGAATCACACATAGGAGCCCTGCATCCATCAGCAGCCCAACAGTGGGAAATAGGAAATCAGACCTTAGTACTGGGAAYGGCACCTGTTTCATGGTGCAGACAATGCCTATCCATGGCTTCCTAAACGCCTCCCCTCAGGGTACTTTGGCAACAACCACAAGGAAGAGTTAGGGCCAAAAGAGCTTTTTCCATCCAGGGAGTGCAGGACAATCTGCAATTMCACTCCCTTGATTTTAAAAAGCAATTTAATTCAATGTTACAGTTGTAACACTCTGTACTGAAAATGAAGCAYTGAGACCTGTCTAAAAGAGACAGTCTCAGGAAAAGGGGGACCTGACAGACAACATGGAGAATAGAAATGTTCAGCACCCTTGAGACTGCAAAATAGAGCACAGCTACTAACTAGCAAATTAGATAAAGAATATAAAAGACATACAGGATATTAGAGGTAGCTGGAACCAGGGGATAAACAGATACTGAGGAAGCTGAGGGGAGCTTGTGCAGTTCTGTATCAAGAAACACCAGTGCATGCCCTGAGAAGTTCAAGGCAAGGCCATATTGAGGGCTCTCAGTGAGAACAGGCCCCAGAGACCCCTCTAGGACCACAAAAGGAATTCCAGCAAGGGGCAGAAGCACAGAAATTAGTTCTAGGGAAAGTGGTGTTTATGTATTAGCTGGGAAATATATTGTAATATGTCKGATCAGGAGGGAATAAATGACCTGTTGTAGAGTTTCACGACACACATTTGATTAGAGAAAAAAAAAATCACCCCTCCAATTGTGTCCAGTGCTGGAGTAAGGAATGGCTGCCTTCTAAAACTTCAAATTGTGTTAGAAAGYTTATTCCTTAGCTGACTTTGGTATCAGCAGGGAAAGCACTATGGGAAACTAAGCAGTACTTTATATTTTCTTTTAACCTTGGCCTGCTGAGGAAGGCCTCCTGCCAGCAGGTAAGTGGGATATGCTGAATTTCCTTTTTGGTTGAAACAAACTTTTATTTCTCCTTCTGGAAGGGAATACAACAGAATTCTATTCAGTGAATTCCCAGAACTACCAGAAGAAAATATCTGCCAAGTAGTTTAGGCACATAATTARACAATTATTTTCAAATCTACACAGATTGGGAAGATCTGGCTAAAGAAGMCTAGTGCTGCATTTTTAATTTTTTCATTAGGTGTGTATGCATTATGGCAGTGCCCTTCCCACTGCATTAAAAAAATCTTTTTAGAAAGTATATTAAAAAGGGTTAATCTGAAATAACTTCAAGCAGAAATTGAGCTGTGGGGTATTGATAAAATAGTTCAGGATGAGGCATCTGCTTTGTAGGTAATTCTGTGAAGGGGAGATGTTAGTACTTTTAAGGAGAAACTGTAGTTAACTCCTGATTGAAGAGAAGACATTTCTAATTASAGGCAAAATGACAGCACCTCATTAAATGTTTGAACCAAACACAGTTTCCCTCCTGCCAAATGGCAGCTCCTGCTCAGACAGAAAAAGCCCAAACTAAAATATGTACTTTTAAATAGCAACACTTCTGCAAGAAATTCAGCTCCCATCAGGACTGTATTAAACACAGGTAACAAAAAATAGGAAATTCACTCGGACTCTATTTGTCTCCAGAAACTGTACTGAAGGTACATAAACAAAGGAAGCATTCAAGCTCTCCCCTGTGTATTGATGAWCTCCATTTATTAGGAACTGTAAGAAATCTGCACTCCCCACCCTGGGGAACACGAGGCCAGGGAGGCACTGCAGGACAACTGTGCTGTCTCTGTGCAGGGTCATCTCCAGACTGGCCAGGAGGAATAATTCCCCACTCATTCATCCAAAAGGAACAGACATCCCAGAGTTTGTGGTTCAGCAAAAGTGAATTAACTTGGCTCAGGGAGAGGTGAGGTGGCCCTGTTTGAGATCCCTGCACATGGAGCAGCTCTTGCACAGGAGCACACACAGAGCTGAGCTGAACCCATGGAGATCCACTCTGGAAATGCAGCAGAGTCACCTGGGCTTTGCCCCTGTCTACTTCTATTTAGGAAGTGGAGAGCTGGCAGAACTAGCAGGGAGAAGAATACAGCTCTTATTGCATCTGTACCATTCCTGATTGTTGCATTTATCTGTGTTTGGGGCTGAAATACAGATCTTCCCTGGCTTTGAACAGCCTTTGGATATAAAAGAAGGAAAGCTTTGTACTGGGAGCTGCAAGCAGTGTCTGTTTGCCCTGTGACAGACACCAGCTCCCTTGGGAATGCTGACTGAACAAACCAGAACTGCCAGCAGCTCTGAGCTCCAAATACTCACAGCCCTCCCCATGCCCTTTAATTCTGGCTCAGCACAGCAGCCTCTCCTGCAAAGCCAGGAAGAGCAGCAAAAAGCCAAGATGCATTATCCATATTCATGTTCTCCAGCAGTGGTCGTTCTCCAGATAGAAAAGTGTTCAATGCAAATTTTTATTTCCAGAATAAACTGCAATTTCTCAAGCACTTCCAGAAAGGGAATTGTCACTGTTCTGCAAGGTCAACCTGGCAGTGAGTTTGCATTTTAATTACAGCAAGCACTCATCAGGGCCTTCAGGAAGGCCTCCACCTCAAATACCYCCCAGGCTCATGAGTCTTCACTCCCATGAGGTGCTGAAATACCTTTTAAAAAAAAGTTTAACCACCAGTCTTATGAAGTTAAACATRAGGGGAAAAAAATGAAAAGCATTTRTTTCTGAATGAACAATATCTTTAAAAATATTACACTATTAGAAATTTTGTTCTGTTGATCTGAGGGCTTTCTTGTCTGAGGTTTTTGGTATCAGCTAATCTAARCATTCCTAAAAATACTTTAGTACGTATTACATGAGGAAACTCATCAGGACAAAATTGTCATCAATAATGACAAAAATTGCACAGCCAGATATTTATTTATAAAGCTCTGTGAAATATTTTTCAGGTATAAATGAATTTTAGGTCTACTCACCTAAAGCTTTTAACACTGCCAGAGAGAAAAAAAATCATTTTGTTTGGCTGGGAACAGCCCACCATTTAGTTATATTATAAATTTTGTTTCGAGATATCATCTCAACTAATCACATTGTAGAAAGCCACACTGTGTGTCCTAATGCCATTATTCAATTAAATTGCCTGTGCACCSCAGCCAAGGAGACTCTCCCAGCAGTGAGATTAGTGCAGTTCTTCTGCCAGAAAAGCTGCAGGGCTCCAAGGGCTTTGCCAGGAACTGATTTCTTTGGACAGCAGGTGACAAGTACAYGGTGAAGCCATTGCAGTTAAGCCACAGAGGGGCATTTCTGCTCTGGATACCTGTCCAACACCCAGTGCCTCTGCTCCACTCGGATGCCAGGCTGTGATTTCATCCCAAAAGCACCTTCTGTGCAAGAGCTGCATTTGCAGTCCTACTGCAATTACAATTATTATACAAATCAAGGCCTTAAACAGCAATCACAACTCCAACACTGCAGCCCTGGAGCTGCTGAAACACCAAACATTTAAGGTGCATCTGTCAGTGATCCAGAACTACAGCTGAGCTCAGAGCCCACAGGAGGAGCTGTACTGACCTGTAGCTGCTGAAAATTTAAGGTGCATCTCTCAGTGAAGCAGAATTACAGCTGAGCTCAGAGCCCAGAGGAGGAGCTGTACTGACCTGTAGCTGCTGAAACACCAAACATTTAAGGTGCATCTGYMARWGACCCAGAACTACAGCTGAGCTCAGRRCCCASAGGAGGAGCTGTACTGACCTGGCCGTCCGAGTCGAAGGCCAGGCAGGCGACGCCGTGCGTGTGCGCATCCTTCAGGACAGACACGGTCTGGACRCGGTAGGAATCCCAGATGCAAATGTAGGGATCCTTCCCAACCTGCCCTGTGGCTACCAACGTTTTATCTGGGTGAACTGCAAGGCTGCAAACAACACACTTCAGTTAGAACACGCTTTGGGCATGATCACAGCAGCTGTCTTCAAAACTCAGTCGATTCCAGTATTTACTTAAAATGTTTTGCTGAGACTGACATGGTGAGTGCAGAATACAATTTATCATGTAATAATATTTTAACTAGAAAAGGAAAAGCATAATCAGAGAATTTTTAAGYACTTTTGATTGATAAGCTGATTGARCACAGACTCAGATCTTAGTCTTTCACAGGTTTGTAATGGATGATTTTCTACTAATTATCCTCTTTTGCACACCAGCTCAAATATTCTGAAATATGGACCAGAGGCTGAATAATTATATTGTTCACTATGACAAACACACACAAGAAATCCTCTCATCTTTAAATGCTCAAACATAGCAATCTCAGAACAGACATAGAAGTAAATTGTTTCACCAAAATCAAACCATGTATGTCTGTTCACAACCCTTCAGATATGAAAATGAGAATAAAACCTCTCTGCAAAGTCATGTGAATACAAAAGCAGTTTTACACAGTTACCCAGGAAACAAATTTGAACAATGGCTGAGTATGTGAGCTACACATGGAAAAAGAAACCATCATATTAATTAACTGGCACTCACCAGGTGGCTGAGGGGAGCTGGATACTCCTGCTATCCCAGGAACAGATAAAACTAATTATTAGGAAAAGTTAATCAAAAAGCTTAAGAAGGTTTTGTAAACACATGCATTTTATGGAAAAAGAACAATTGTAGCACAACTGAACTGTTTTATCTCCCCTGCCCATTCCTCCTTTCCTCCCCAGGCTAGAGTTGTACATTATATTGTGTGTCAGCTAATTCACCTCAGTTCTACACCTACACAGGCAACAAAAGGTGGCACCACAAATTTAAGGTGTGGTAGCTGTAATTAAGTGAGAATACATTTCTTCAAGAAGCAGAAGGCAAATATTAATTGTGCTAATCTCCCTCACTGCTAGAGCAGAACTTAATTACACGTGCCACCATTTAGCACAGAGCAGTTCTCACACACCAGAGCCTCCTCTTGAGTTAAGAGCAGGAACACATTTCCTAAACATCAACATGTCTGTACTGAATGTCTCTGCTATTTGTTTTATCCTTTTTGATGCATGAAGTCAGCCAGTGGGGGAACTAAAATTAGGGAATAATATCAATTTTTGGCACCTAAATTAGCAGTCTGATTTCCCAGCCCTGCTGAGGACATTCATCTCCTGCCACCAGCTTTTCCAATGCACTCCCCCTGCCCACGTTCAGTCTGGCTGTTAGATAACCAAGGGCTTATTTTTGGCAGACAGAGCAGTGGGTTAGAGGAAGGAAATGAAGCCAAATTTCAAGAACAACTCTTGGTGACTGCTTAWTATCTGCATATGACTTACATGTTTGATGTGTGTTCAACTATTAAAAATTCTCTGTTACAGAGGTCATGTGCTGTCTTCAGGGTGTAAGATTTCCATGCCCTTCCCTGCCTCCTTAACTGGAAATCAACTTGATTGGCTGGGTTTTGAACTGTGAAGGTGCATTTTCTAAGCAAACATCCCATAACTGGACCATGTGCAATGAAACCACATGGATATTTGCACCACTGGGAAACACTGAAATGCTGTTAYGTTATGTTATACAGAAATATGATTAGAAGAGACAAGGCATTCAAACAACAGCAATTTATGGTATAGAAAACATATTATTAGAGGATTAATTCCTATTCCTTCTACAGGGAGGACAAGATATAAGCAGGGTGGGCTGAAGAAGTTTCCCAAGAAAATTTATCTCTGTTTTCCAGGTTTGAGGGAAAAGGACACGAACTCCCTCTTGCTAAGGAGCTGGGATGCAAAAAAGGRATCAAAGCAGCAGCAGGTGCTGTTGGTGCTGCCCACTGGTCCTGGCAGCCACTTCCCCATGCAGAAAGAACTTCCCTCTGTGGGAACAGCAACAGGAGCAGCTGCACATGCAGGGAAAGAGGCAGAGATCAACTGCTTTGGGAGTGCCCATTCYCTTCCTTCCAGAGAAGGCAAAGAAAGCAACGGGATTCCTGGCTAAATGCACTGGTGTAAATTCCAAAGCACTCTGATGTGGGATTCACATTCTCTGAACCTGAGAGAAGCAGTGAGAGAAGCAGAGAAAAGAATGATCAAAACAATTTGTATCTCATCTGCTGCTCCTGCGTTGTGCCAAAGTAGAATGCAAAGTAGATTGTTTACCCACAGTGAKGCTGCTCTGCTTCCTCGGCCTGTCAGGGCCAGGTGKGWGTCCAGACTGTTGGTCAGCAGACTATCACAAGACTTTGTTAAGTGCTGGTGCAGTTTCAGTTTAGATAGAGTGTAATACAGGGTAATATAATATAGAATAGTATARTAAAATAAAGTAATTAATTAGCCYTCTGATATCATGGAGTCAGATGCATCATTCCTCCTGCACACTGGGGCCCTGCTTTTCTGATACTCTGATGTAGCTGCAAAACACCTCTTTAATCCAAGTGCCTCCAAAGGCACCTTTACACAAACCATCCATTCAGGATGAATCAGTAAAGCTCAGGCAATATTTTACCATTATATCTCATTAATAAAAGGTCTGTTAGGAAGATGATCTTTCAGGGAACATTTCCTTTTCCTTCCCTTTGAAAATCAACAAGCCTGAATCTAAGCCTCCAAGGCTGGAACTGTGTTAATTTAGGAAAATTAAAGATGCCAGACACGTGTTTCAGCAGGGTCTGATGAAATGCTCTATAAAAGTCATTAGTGGATCCATCTGGTCTGGGGGCCTTGCCAGATGGGAAACTCATACTACCTCCACAATTTCTGTTGCAATAATATCCTGCTCCAAGATTATTTTTTTAATAACATATTAGAAATCCAATGGACTAAAAGTATCTGTTTCTTGTCTACACTGTATTTCTGTCTGCATTGCTTTTCTGTAACAGGTTCCATACACTTGTAAACAGAGCAGGGATCTGAAGTTCCAAATTGAACTAAGTAGAAAAGTTTAGCTGTGGCTCAGGAGCTACAGAGAAGGCAGAGGTGCTYTTTTCACATGGATGCACAGGGAGAGGACAAAGGCAAGAGACACAGAGCTGCTTTGTGGGAAACATTGTCTGGATCCAAGGAAAACATTCCTCACTAGAAAAACTAAAGATCAGGACAGTTGCCTAGAGAAGTGGCAGAATTCCCCTCACTGGAAACGGTTCAGGACTTAATTGGCTTGACAGGACCCCAAATAACCACATCTAAGGCTCTCAGGAGAAAGTTGGATTGAGTGATCTCTGGAGGCCCCTTCGAAACCAGAGCTTTCTATGGCTCCAAATACTGAAATACATCAAGAAAGTCTAAAGTGATAAAAGTGAAAATGCATTTTGGCTCACAGCAGTTAACTTGCATTAGATAATTGCTCCCTGATGCTGCAAAAAGCAAGCACTTGTGTTATCTTTATACAGGCATACAGAATTGAGGGAGATCTTGAAATGGGTGTATCAGATGTGAGATGTTTAATTCTCACTGCTCTGGGTCTTTTAAATCTATCACTGTGCTACTCTRTTCATCAGATAGGCAAAACACTTTTTCACTGCAGTAATGAAAACCTGAACGTTTGCTTTTGTAGTTTTGGTGCATAATTTATATTTTCTATTTCAAATGCCATATTAATTTGAATCTTTCTATAATCATCCTATCAACAATTGATTSTTCATACAAACCAAAGCTGGCTTCCACAACATCCCACCTGACAAAAAAGAAACTGTTCTTTGAAAAGGAAACAAAAAAACACCTGCAGTTCTGAATGAAATCACTGTTTCAGGTGGACTGTCACCAGCTCTTGACAATATAATTCATCCTCAGTGCTGGGATGTTTTGCAATTTAAAGCAGTGTGCAAATKTGATGCTAATCTAAAATAACTCCAGATAGTTAGACACTGATCAATTAATCTCTACTTCAAACCCGTTCAGTTTTAAATTTGGGATAACATTTCCTGTTTAGACAAACCTTCACAGAATTCTGCAGTTTTCTGTAACAGTGCTAGATCATGTTAATGGAGATTTGGGGAGAGGCAGATGCTGTCTGAACTCTATCAACCCTCTTCAGGAAGTCTCTTTTCACAATGAAAGAGTTGTTTCTTGTTAAAAACCATCTACAAACCCCACAGTTTAGCAGAACAGAGAACACACCAGGTCTTTCTTCAGAATTTAGGTCAAACTTGTGAAGTACTCAGGGCAGTGACTCTGTTACACTCGAACAATGGACATATTAGACAACACCAATTTTTCTTTCTCTGTAGCAATATCTCTGAGGAAACAATATTCCCAAGAAGCTCCAAGCCTGTCCCAAAATAGCCACAATGTGCCAGCAGGTATTTTCTCCTTTCTTGCCTCCTCCTGCTCCTGGCAGGACACTTCCAGGCTCCTGGAACACCAGGGAGCTTCTGCATTTTACTGCTCACACAGTGCTCAGGACAGAGCTGTCCTCATATGGCAGCAAAGAGCACAAACACTCACTCAGCAATTCCCCATTTCACTGAGCAAAATGAGTTTCTTTCCTYAGTTGTGGGGTCAAAAGGGAACTCACTGTACAGACAGAGCTATTTTTGCAGCAAAATAAGGCAGGATGCAGCCTGATCCCTGTTTCTGAATACAACACAAAACATCATCAAGCCCCATTGAAAGGAAGAATGGAACAAAGACCAGCAGTTAAATGGAAGCAAATRCAGGGGGCTTCAGGAGCAAGGGAATATCAGAAAAGGAAAGGAGGCAGAAAAAGGGGAGAGGAACAAGGCAACAACAAAACAACCTGCACAAACCCCTCCAGATCTGTAAAAATGGAGAGAACATTGAGTAGAAAACTGCTGGAATCTGACAGGTTAATCCTACATCTAATCTCCCCYCAAATGAGTTCTGAAACACCAACACCACAACCACATTTTGAGGAAAATCCAGCTCTTAATATAAACACAGGAGATTGCTGCTCCTGCACAATCACAGCTCCCAACCTTTGGCTCCTCCAGCACAAGCCTGAGACCTGCAGAGCTGGCAGGCACATCACACACCACAATAACCAATTTTATTTGGCATGCACCATAGGGCAGGTGAGGGAGGCTTTGGGAGGGCACTGCAGGCATGTGGAACAAATGGGAGAACAAAGAGAACAGATCTGTTAGCCCTGAGACACAGAGACTCTGTGTGCACATATCYGCATGTATAACACAGTTGATACACACACTCATACAAGTGAATTTTTTTTTTACACATCTGAACATATAGCTCTAATGATACTCTTAAATATGCTAAATATTGCCACATGCTTCTTGCAAACAACTCAAGTACAGAGCATATTTAGCCYGACAAAATAAAAACATAAATGTTGACAAAAATACTGCAATGGCAACATTTTCATTTACTGGCTTGATTGCTACATGGCAGTATCTTGTTTATATATAACAGAGAACGGGAYATGTGTACAGAATGATGGGCTTTTTAAAAATCATTTAGGCATTTTTTAGGTCCAAGCTCTTACTATCTGCTCCACTGCTGGTTTTCCCCTCCATGCTCCCTGTGTAGGAAGAGGGGGGATACAGACACAGGTTCTAGCATCTACTCATCACCCKGCACCAGCTTCCTACTGAAGCCAGGCTGCCTCTGAGCCACAATTCCCATGGCCTGTCCCAGGCAGCTCCCATCAGCTCCTCTGAGGAAGCAAACACCCCCAGAGCAAATRAAGTCAGAGCAGACTTCAGAGTGGCTGGAATCACTGTGTGGGGCTGGGCCACAAACCAAGCCCAAACTGAATAATCTGAAGTGGATGTGCAGCTCAGACCTARTGAAGGTCCTGGAAGCACACAAATGATCAGCTGCTGTTCAGCTCGAGCACACTTGGAGTGCCCCGGGAATCCTAGGGGCATCTGGACAGGGGTTTTATTTCTGACTATTTTCCAGAACTCACCTGAGGTACAATGCTGACAGAAGCACACAAAGTTATAACCATTCCTGCCACTCTTTATCCTTGGAGAAGTCCTGCTGACCTGCTCCTTGTGCCAGTGCTTGTTATTCAAGCCCATGGAGTTATTCCACCACATGTCAATAAGGTTCGTTCAGCTGCCCAAGGCTYACCAGAACTCCTGACAGATCAGGTCCCAAAGGCCTGAGCATGGCAGAACGTGGAATTTCTCACAGCACCATGGAGCTACAGAGGGATCAGTCAGGCCAGATTTTAAAAGTAAATGGCTTTTGAACATGTGATTAAAATTTCCCCAATAACAGAAGGTGAAAGATGCAAAAGAAAAAAAAAACCTCTTAAAATGTAAWGCTTTGAGCAAAAGCATTCTGCACTTTAATTAGGACCAGCTCTGATTTACACTCATATGCATCTGCACACAGAGCAATATTGGGCAGATTCCCAAATGAAAAGGGAACAGCAKCACAGCAGAGTCCTGCAGCACTGAGGCTCCTCCCCACACACGGCTGAAGTTCTCTAATGATTTATTTCCTTGGATAACTCATGGATATTTTACAACTCTTGAGCTTCTCCCAGTGAAAAGCAACCCCAGGAGATTTTATCCAAAGCTCACATTATAACACTGAAGACTAACAACAACAATGTGGATTTTCAGTAACAACTGAYCAGAGAAAGYACCCAGTATTTCTCATGATCCACACTACCCCATAGATCCYTGCTGTGTAACTCTGAAATTCAACCACCACATTCCAGTTTTCCCATGCAYGCTCAGAGTGCCCATTTGAGTCCAATGATATTTGCATTCATGATGATGAAYCAAACACTTGTTTTGATGGCCAAAGCAATTGTAAATAAATACCCAAAACAGATGTACATGACACCCTTCTCAGTATAAACATTGTGATTTCATGCAATCAGTAAAACAGACCTGAAACTACCATTTGTAAAGAAAAATCTGCTAGAATTTGAGACTAAAAAGAGGGTTGGGAAAGAGCAAGAACTATAGTTAGTTCAGCACTGTATTTGTTCCTACCCTATTCTATGCTTATGATACTTTATAGATCAAGTAACACATTCTGTAATAAAATGCACAATAAAGCAGCAAGTTGATATTGGTCTATGATGCTGAGATAAAACCAGCAACTTAAATGCTCTCAGTGATTTTTCAATACATGGAAAGCTAAAGAAACACTGCTGTAAATCCAGTGCTGCTCAACAGGAACCAGCAAAACTTCTGTGTTCCCCTGGCATAAAGAGTTTGAAGGCCAGTCTGAACACTGTGATTGAAAATATAAAGTTCATACATCAGATAAAGCCTGGCAGTGAAGAAATCACATGCTGGAGCCTCCTTCATTTCCTGTGTTCACTTTATTCCAGCCTGGCTGTGGAAACACCAGAACCAAATGCAACCCAAACCAGAACACAAACCATGCACAGCTGCKGGCAATCCAACCCTTTATTTTTCCCATTTCATCCCACTCAAGGGCTGAACCAGCTGAAAATGGCCTGAATGTCGCTGTGCCTTTCCCACAAAGACAGGGATGTGGCATCATTCAAAGATTAAGCTGACAGCTCTACAACTGGTGGTCACGGTGAACAGCCAATCTGAGCACTAATTAATTGCCCACATGCAGTAATTAATTAACTGCCCTGAGCACGGTGATAGGTGCCAATGGCCCCCCCGTGCTTGGCAGCAGAGCAGGAGCCGTTCCCAGTGGGGGATTCTCCTGTTCCCTCCAGAGGGTGACTCAGGCACAACTGCTCTGGCAYTTCCTCCATCTACTCTGCTTTTTGTGTAGCCAACAGTCAGCACTGAATATGGGTATAACTATGCAGATCACAGTCTGAATCAAAATATTTGCAGCTAAAAAAGAAGAGAGGGAAAATGGGAAGAAAATTTTGGAAACAGGACAGACAAAAGACAGAGCTGACAAAAAGAGGAATCATGGGGGAGCTGCAAAATGAATATAGAAGATGTGATAAAAATAACCAAAAAGCCCAGAGAACAGCCAAGGAGAAATAGGAAATACTGCAGAGAACAAGGGAAAAAACCCAGCCATTGTCACAACTTGCCTGGATCACTCCCACTTTCATTTTTAGTTTAAGGGATTTCATCTCATCCTCTTGAAAATCCCCAGGTATAGTCACATCTTGGACAAATTGTATGGTCTAACARAACTCCCAGGTTGTGGTTAAAAAATTCACACTGGGATAATAACACTGTTTGCATAGGTTTGCCCTCACCTGATAATCAGAAATAGGGATTTTAAGCCTGGGGAGAGTGTTCCTTCTTCAAGGGCAGAAAACACACAGCTGCATCCTATTTGAGCCTTCTTCTCATGGCTGTCCTGCCCTACAACATTTAAAATTTAGGCACTTCAGTGGCAAGAAGAAGAGAAGAGGAAGGGTTTGATTCCATACTGTATCAAACCAACACGCCCTGAGCTGCATTTCACAGGTCAGAAGCAGATCACTCTTTGTATACTGAATGTCTGCAGGAATGATAAATGTGGAAATATTAGATGTGGCTGRTATAAAATGTTCATTTTTAGACCCCTCAGGATAGGGGAAGTTTTCAGTGCTACTAAGAATGCTTTTTTCTCGTTATCTCACAGGAGTGCAAACCCAAGACCAACAACTGTTCTCAGGGAGAATATCTTTCTATTTTAGAAGTCGAAAATCAGCAGAAACAGGAAAGAAATATAAAGTTCTTATATGATCATGTGGAAATCCTGCTCCCTGTCTGGCCGTGCTGAAGTGAATAACAAACATCAAGTGGGGCAGAAACCACTGCAGATCAAATAGGAACCATAGGTAACATCAGAATGGGTCTGTTCTCTTAACTTCCAGCCACAATGGATGAGCAGCAAAGTCAGGAGTTAYCAGTTCTATGAACACTCTTGCCAGGCTTCTGAAGTTCTCCTTCACCAGTTAATTATACAGACACAAATACAAACACTACTCCTAAAAATTCAAACACTGTTTATAACAAATACTTCTAATAAATCCATTTTCCTTTTTTCTAACAAATCAGACAAGAAAGGTTTCTCTACAATTATCCACAAAACAGTTTTATTTTTCTGAGAAGGGCACTTACTAAAATAAGTGACTTTTGTTACCTTGCTTTACATTGTAYGGCACAGTCTGAAGATTCTAAGTATCAAGTGTCTCTTTTGTGTGAGACAGATTAAACTAAACCTCTGTTCAACTCCTCAGATAACAGAATTTACCTGGTTTCCCAGAGCCTGTTCTAGCTACAAGACCTTACCCAGCTATAGCCTATCATTAAACAAAAAGCAGCTAAGCACCATTGCTTTTACAGCAAACACACAGAACAATTAAAGATTAAAACCAACACCTTGATTTCACCATACTCTGCTGTCCTGCTGATGACAGAGTTAATGCAGCACCACAGCAAAACCAACAAATGATTCACCAATACTCTGCACATAACCCCAGAAAGACAGCCAGGAAAGCACCAAAGCAACACACTCAGAATTTAATGCTGGTTAGATTTTCTCACTGCTTCCCTTTTAGCCTTCTCTCCTTTCCACCACAGGCTTTGTCAGTTTGGTTATTTGGTTGTTTTAAAAAGCCTGTGAAAAGTGGCAATCACTTGTTTTAAAATTWTAGAMGTTTAAYAGTAATACAATGGTTACAGGAATAGTAATACAAATTAGAGCAATAAGAATTTGGACAATAGATTTAGGACAACACAGGACAATAAAAGCAAAGAATTATGAATGAACTTTTGGATGTTTTCCTCTTGAAGCATAGCTTACTAACCAAGGATTAACTCTTAAAAGCAATAGCCTGTTGCATACTCATACACCTCATACATGATTCAAAAACTCCTCTCAAACAAAGGGTGTTTTCTGGTTATGGTCAAAAAAAAWGTGTATTTTATGACTGGCTTTCCCCCCCTTCATCTTGTAAACCATGGTCAGAATCCATGGAGTCTGCAAGGAGACTAGTTCTTCACAATAAGGAGGCAATAACTCTTCCCCTTTGGGATTTTAGTGTCTTGTTGTTATCTCTGTGCAAAGAATTTCTTGAAYATCTCATCTCTTTCTTGAGCTCGTTAAAAAGTATCTTACATAGCATAGTTTCTATTTTAACATTATGTTATAACCTAAAACYATACTTAACACACTACTTAAGAGAATGAATACAGCATAACTTTCTAACATAATGCATAGAATATTCATTGGAGTATTTGCAAAAAGCCAATCATAAAATACACATTTTTCACAAGCCTGAATAAGTAACAGAAGCACTCACCAGGGCTCCAGGGCAGCTTGGAGTGGGCAGTTTAACAAGTGACCCCTTTAGAAAACCTCCTGCTCCCTCYCCACTCCAGGTGACCCCAGTTAGTCATAAATGAGGGCCTGGCAAGCCCAGGTGCAGGGAATTTCATTGCCTGGGTTAGCTGTGTAACTCCCAAATTCTGCTGATTAAATTCAGGTGAAACACTCACCTGAGAGCAATCTGTGCTTAACAGGTGGCAGACAACAGAAAACTCCACAGGACAGAGCTGCTTTTTATCAGAACAAAAGCAAAGACTCAAGTCCACATCAGTTTTACACCACAACATTCATTCTCCAGCCAAGGCCTTTTTCCCAGTGGAATCTCTGATGTCTGAGGCAGGGATGTTACCCTAAACATCTCGTGGACCTGAGGTGTTTGCTTGGCTGAGTGGAGGCTTCTGAATGTCTACAGAAAGGAAACTCATTTTGAAGTTTTTTTTACTGAAAGAAAATCCTTATTTGTCACAAGTAAGCAAAGGACACACTTTTAATGGGARCTTGGCTCACAGCACTGCCTGCAGATATTTGAAATGTGTCCAGAACTCAGCTGCTCACACTGAAGGATGGGGTGTATTCTGCTCCACTTGTGAAAATACACCTGAATACTCTCAACTCACATATCT
Organism: Cardinalis cardinalis; assembly: GCA_014549065.1. NCBI lineage: Eukaryota > Metazoa > Chordata > Aves > Passeriformes > Cardinalidae > Cardinalis > Cardinalis cardinalis. The sequence continues at coordinate 1,236,338 of JACDOX010000093.1, forward strand.
TAGAAAAATCACCATCAAGACACATCTTCCTTCACTCAGCACATACAAATATTGCTGAGTTTATCTTTACAGAAATTACTAAAATAGCAGGAAACTGTCATCCTTTGTGTAAAACCCCAAAAGTCTGTGAATTAAAGAAGCTGCACCTGTATCAAGTAGAAGGCAGAAATGCACCCTGGTCATTTTTAGAAGTTAATTGTATACAGAAATTATAATCAGGAAAAAGGTTTATTTTATGGGGKTTTTTTGTGTTTCTTGGTTCATTGATTATTTTTATGTATAAAACAATAGTTCTAGGATGCTTAATTGTCAAATCAGCTTTGTGTAGTCACTTTGTTTTAATTGTTCCACTTTTAATTTCTTTTGAACACTTAGTGTTTTCCTGTGATGTTGTTAAATATTTCCTCTAATTCATGTACTGCCATGTTGTGTAAGTATTTTATCTGCTTTTATTTWAAAATATATTAAACTAAGGAGAAAATAAGGGAATGACTTTATCARTTACTTAGAAAATAAAGTTCACCCAGTCTGGAGTGCCATACAAAGCAGGCTGCCTGAGGAGTTAGAAAGTCCATTTTATTATTCCATCAATCCACTGTCTAAAGAAGTAAAAGAAAGAAGCAGCTTCAAATGTAAATATTAATAATARTTTCACAAGCCAAAGTAAAATATTCCTTTGCCTTTTGGAATCTCACAAAGGCTGTGCAAGCTCTAGATCTGTATTTTTTCAGACTCATGTGGATKTGAGCAATGCTTTCAGATGAGAAGCTGTAATTCATCAGGACTAGAAAATCAAATTTCTTCTTACCYTTCTACAATAGAAAATCTTACTCTGGAGAGTCCAAACAGCAGGAGTCAATACCAACATGCCAAGTGCATCAGACATCCCCTGTCTCTGCTACAACTGCTGAAGTGAAATAAATCAAAATGCTGTTTTCCCCAGAGTTGTTTCCACAATCATAATATTTCAAGTGCACATTAAAATGTAGGATTTGAACACAATAAATTCAGCCTACTCRAGTTACTGCCCAGGGTCTGTGGGACACAGCCCAGGATATTGCTATTAGAATTTTGTACTGCAAACCAGCTTCTGAGCTGATTTGGGGATTCAGATCTTCTGCTGTGCTCCCAATATAGGCAAACAGATCAAATAGGAAGCAGAATTAATTTAGGTAAGGGTGCATTGGAGGAATTCCCAGATTTGCCATAGAAGGAAGAATAAAACTGAGGAGAGTTCCATGCCAGTAGTGCCTAAGTTTGCAGGTTTAAATTATCTGTATTACAGTCTGCAGTACTGACACACTTGCAGCTCAGCTGAAATTACAGCTGTCAGTATTTTCTGATCAGATTTGGATTTCTGAAAGCAAAAGATTAATAGAGATGACTGATGTGGGACACATTATCCACATTCTGCTCTCTCTTGCAAAAATATCAGACGAGTTGAGGAACAACCAGAATTTTAATGCATGTTAATTTGAGCAATGCATTTTGCATACATTTGCTTTTATTTTTGTATTCTGCAGGCAGCTGGAATAAGTAAAAAAAGATCTGTAATCATCTCAGAATTAGAAAAAAAAAAAAGCCAAAGCTTTATTCTGTATTCATTATTTAAATATTAAAATAGTAAAATTATATTATTTGGCTTTCATGATCTTATAACAAAGCCATAAACATATCTAGTAGTGTTTTCACTTTTACTTGAAATGAGATTCATAACGTGACTGGAACACACCTTAAAAATATTGTTTTGTTTAACATAGAATTAGAGAAAAGTAACTTTTTCATTTATTTAGAAAATTACTGAAATGATTGCACTTCTGTGTAATAACATTCAAGGTATCTTATTTGGCTGAAAACAGGGCTTTTTAAACTGAATGGCATTTTAAACTTTCTAAACCATCCAGACCAGGTCCAACAGGATGTTACCCCTTATCAGTATTTTACCATCTGCAGTTACAGCTCAAAAACCCCCCATAAACCTGGAGATTGGCATCTGTTTTCCAACAATTCCTCATTTTAAAACCTCCTTCACTTCGAGGTGCAGGTTTAGGAAGAGGAGCCTTTGCAGGTTTTCATTTAATGCCTTTACAGGTAATACCCACATTTGAGTCCCAGTTCTTCCCAGGCAGGTGGACATAGGCTGTTCCATAAAAAGTTGGTTTTAGGTTTCAGGTGAGTGTTTTGGGAACAATCCAGCCCCTTCTCAGAACAAACACCTCCACTGATGAATTGAATTGCCCTCAGCCACTCAGGAGAGGAGCCACAACAGAAATATGGGGTTTTACACAGAAGGGTGAGAATGGAACAAGGAAACAGACACAAAAGGATGCAAGGACAGAATGAAGAGAAAATAAGGCAGCAAGGAAACTTCCCATGCATTAGTGCAAGAATGTGTCAGAGTTAGAGAGGCTGAGGCAGCCTTTAGGGGGTGACTGTGGGGTCATGATGAAGAGCAGATTCCAGCAGCTGAGTGGGAGTTTAATTGATAACTCTGCAGTCATCCCCTGAAGGCTGGTGAGAAGCACTCATCTTTATTCACTCTGTCAGCTGGGCCTTTTTGTTACAACARTGTAAGAAATAGAAATAAAATTAATTCGAGAAAAAAGGAAAAAAACATTCAGTCAAACAAAGTATAATCTAAAATATAAATGAGGATTTTAATTAAGAAAAATWAAGTTTATGTTCAGAATGTATGAGATGCTGCCAAATTTTTCTATGAACCAAATTCCCCAGGGCTTTTGCTGGTTTCTGGAAAAGCTGCTCAAAACCACAAGCTTACATTTTCAAGGTAAGATAGGTGGAATGTGTGGCATGCTGTATKAACAACCGAGTCTGGGGAGCCCCACATCCACGAGTAAGCCAAGAATGAAAYAGGAGACCAACCCTCCTGACCTGTCATTCCATTGGAACTTTCCCCTTTGGGGAGTGGATGCCAGAGGTACCAGTAAAGCAGTTCTACCTCACTGACTGAGGGAGCCAGGAGAAAAACTGAAATCCAACATGTTAGAAACAGTATGCTAACATTCCCACAGGAATAACCAGTGCAGGACATAACTGAAAATGACATTTGAAATGCCACGGTCTGCCTTCAGAAGAGAGAAATGAAGAGCTAAAAATCCCCAGGACCTCCTGAGCACAATGCAATGTCTGATGCCTTAAATTCATGCTGACATACGGTGAAACTCTTCTGTTTTAACATATTTGGGCATGTTGTCCTAGAGCCACAGCCCAAGCCCCAAAGAACAAACCATGGTTGTGGCAATTGCTTTTGTTGGTGACTCTCACCTTTTTTTTTTTCTTTTTTAAATTTCTGTCACATACTAGAGGGAAAAACCCCTCCTGTCACAATGCAAGAGATTTTTTTTTAATGGAAACATTTCCTAGGAGCCTAAATTTCTGTCAGCACTCAGAARAAGCTTTGTTGTGCCACTATTGAACAATTCTATGTAGTCCCAACTGCTTAACAAGTCCAGGATTAAGAGCAGTCCATTCATAAACRGAATTAAGGGACATCAGTCCCCACTGCTTCCTCCAGCACAGAAAAGAGGGATGTGAAAGAGGTAATTGTGTGATGACATTTAGTCAACAACTTATTTGAAAGCCAAAAATATCAATTTTTTATATTTATGCATTATATAATACTACATAATTATATAATAATTACGTGTATGTGTATATATATAATAGTATACATACAAATATTATATATATAATAGTATACACACAAATAGTGTGTACAAACATATGTACACACTATTTATATATATTTGTGTGTGTACCTAAGTTTAAAAACCCAGAACACAATCCTGCCAATGGCTGAGGTGGATCACAGAAACTCCAGCCTGTGACAGCTGCAGCACATATTCAGTTTTGAGGGACTCAGRCTGATAAAATTGTTATATCTATAGGGAGGAAGAAAGCAGGAAAAAAATGTGTGCAGTGCAGTAACTGTCATCCTGTATAAAGTAACTGCTACCAAACTAAATGACAAGGTAAAAGAACATTTACCCCTAAGCAGTGGGGAGTCCCACAGATTGGAAATGAAAAATAACAGATACCACARGGAACAAGTGAAATGCAATACACATTCAAGTAACTATTTAATACAGCAAGAATCAGGGCATTCTGAAGAGCTGTCTTATTTAACAGCAGTGTATTCCTGCCTCATTTAGCCTGTCCTCTGTTGAAACACWAAGTACATGGTTATTCCTAATTTAAATCCTTTCATGACCCTTCACCTGGTCCAACAGGCAACAAAAATACAATTGTGAAGTTCTACTGATGTAGACACAAGTGCCAAAATATTCCATGCTCAGACAAATGCACGCTGCTTTCTCAGCTCCCTTACAGGAAAATCATGTTTTATCTCACATAAGGCCAGCTCTCAGAGAACAAGACTCTCTGTTCAGATTTACAATATTCTTAAAATAGGCCTTTGCAGAAATAAATAGCTGTCACCCATCTCCCATGCAGATCTGAGATTYCCTCACATGCCTAGTCACACTCGTGTATCCACCAGGCTCTGGAAAGTTAAAGATCCACACCCTGGTTCCCATCAAAGCACTCAAACAAGCCCTGGAAATTCATTTTCTAGAAATTTTAGACATGGAAGATTCGTTTACTTCCAAGCTTTTAAAGTGATCCATCTGTGTAACAGAGCAATTCATATGTTCACTCATAAGGCAGTGCCCACGGAGTCATCACCATGGCTGGAAAGCAAAATTATGTCTGTGGTAACTCCTCAGAAARGGAAGAGAAATACTAAAAACTGAGGACAGCCTGGGAATTTAGCAAGTTCTCTGAATCAGATAACTTCCCTTCTGTGCTGGCTACAAAATGGATAGCTGGGGAAAAACATCAAGGGAAAAGGTTCAGAACTTCTATCTAGTCTTATTTTAGGCAACGATGGGTAGAGGTTTGAGGAAAGCTGCCCTTGCACGTGGAATAAGATCAGGTCCTGAACCTTGAGGTCTCAAGGAGCACCCCMGACAGACATTGGAAAAAGCCACACAAATACCTGACACAGTTCAAAGCCCACAAACCACCTCCAAATCCAGCTCAACAGGAACTTGTCATGTCTATGGGACTGCCTTACAGTAGCTTCAAAATGAACTCTCCTCAAATGTAAATACAGCAAGTTTCAAATAGCAAGTTAYGCCATGTTGTTAAATTCATGTTTTCCATAAGTAAAACTTTCAGTATTACATTTCTGAAGAAGGAAAGTGTCACTGGAAGTGCTCACCAACATTCCTGTTCCACTGGAAGACTCATCAGGCATTTTGAAAAGATGTTCACAAACCATTTCAGCCTACCTGTCCTTCCACAGAACCAGCTGCACTAGGCACCCTCAGAATATAGGACCCTCCCTATTATTCAAAACAYGTCTTTCAATGCAATTGAAGATTATTAATTATCCAACCAGTTATTAATTTTACCTTTTTAATGGATGTGCAGCCAGTCACAGACACAAATAGGAGAGAGCAGGTGTGAAGTTATGACACCACCAAAATCCATGACATGCTGTATTTAAGAGAGATTATCATGATCCAAGGAATGCCTTTTAAACTTCTGTTTTGTGAGACTAATACCAGGAGTTACATAAACAAACATGCAATTGTGCATTTCTGTGTTTTTATGTAAGCACTGTGATTCATTTTCTTGCCTATTACTATTATTTCTCTTTTTCTCCTGGTTTCTTAGCCAACTCTTCAGAGMAGAGACTGGGAACCTGGAGTTGTGCTTTCAGTGAAACCTCAGAGAGCMGGGCTCATCAGAGCCCTTTTTGCTGTATTTTAGGCTCAGTGCTGCAGTGGAGGCTGAAGAGTTTTTGCCATTATGTAACTGCCTGGCAGCGTGTAGCTTCAGGCAGTTATAATCTGGTTTACTGCTTGTCATTTGCTAATACTTGGGGTTTTTTCCTCTAGCTTATGCTATCAGGGATGTTACAGGGGGGTTGCCTTCCCAGTAGCAGAGAGAGAGGCTTCAGCCCCAGCTGCCATGATCCTGTGGAGAGCACAGCACATCTCCCTGCTCCCC